>CAIGRO010157840.1:0-12402 GCA_903798355.1 Fraxinus baroniana | reverse complement strand
TAACAAGAATTTAATCTTGTCTTGCCACCTTGTAATGTTTGATCCATCAAAACGGTCTGGCCTCACCAAGTCTTGATTTATAAGTTTGATTGTTGTCATGGTTGTATCTCCTTCGGTTGTCATTGCACAATAATAAAGCTTTTAGACTGTTGAAATAATTTGTTTTCATCGAAGTAGATGACAAAGCCTCCAAAATGAATACAAACTGAAATAATGTAAAACCACAAAACAAGAAAGTGAAGAAAAGTAGAAGACTTGAATCGCAAAGAAAGCTATCCTAAAACCTTTATTTGCACCTTCCCGGTACTGAGAATGCTAAAAGACCAATACACAAATAGTTTTAGTGGATTTCAAGTCAAGAACCAATTGCAAATAACACTTTTGAAACCCGGAAAAAATGAACAAAGAAGAGTTTTATAAGAAAATTCTAAGTGAATTTTGAGAGAGTTTGGGGATGAATATCACAAAGCATAAGAGAGAATTTTTATATATTTATAAACCATGAATTATATCCCTATTTATAGAATTCCTTCATACACATTAGTATGGGTGCCAACTTTTCACAAAAAAAAAAAAAAAAAAAAATAGAAATTGAGGTTGAAAATGTGCCAAACAAATTAAAAAAAAAAAAAAGATCCGTCCAACGGATATAAAATTGCTCTATGCGACCGCATAGAGGTACGCCATAATAGGGACTTGAAGTCCCTGACGATGGCCATGCGACCGCATGGACAAATAGCCTATGTTGTCGCATAGGCAACAAGTTGGCCCGTTTCTCACATTTTTTTAGCCGGTTTTTAATCTTCTTTTCAACCACATTTGATCAATTCTCATTTAGAAATATTTGAACAACACAATTATATAACAAAATACATGCCACATAGGACGACTACGGTGGTGAGCAACTGCAAATAGCGTTATTTAGTGCAAACTTTATTCTTTTTCGTATTATGTTCTAAATTTGCTGCAAATAGCATTATTCTTTCCAAATAGTGCAAACTTTATTCTTTTTCGTATTATGTTCTAAATTTGGTGATTAACAAAACAAGCCACTTAGTGTTCTTTAATTGAAAAAAAAAAAAAATACAGCTCTTGTTTGAAGATTTGTGAGTGTACTTTGCTTGTATTCTAATTTAACTGTTACTAACACATGAAAAATAGAGCTTAGTCCATAGGCAGAACTCCTAATTTCCCCCATTGATCAGTGGTGAATCTTTTCATTCAATCAAATGGAGGTGGGTCTGATATGTCTTCATTTAAGGGGGTGAAGTGCAAACACACTGCCTAGTTCATTTTTCATGGTGAAGTGAGAAGTACCACGAGCTATACTTACATTAACTTTATCTATGCTTAAATTAGTATGGTAAATAACACTTGGATTTGAATTTATTATGTAGCAGCGTTCACACATCGTTTAACCTACTCTTTCACTTGAATTTTTAAATACGGCTCCTCAATTTCGTGTATTGACCCCATTCACACCTAGGAAGATTCTTATGAAACAAAAAAGAATAATGTTATAAGCAATTAGGGTGCTAGAGAGCACTATAATAATGACATAACGTTGTATTTAATTCAACCTATCATTTAATGTTATATAATTGCCACTAATTAAATTGGTGCTGACACCAACGGTGTTTAATTGCGTTACTCAACTAAAAAGAAAAAAAAAAATTTGACATTTGGTCTCTAACTATGTGGTGAAAATTTGAGTACTTTCATTGAAACCATAATGCAAAATCGAATAATAATTCTTTTCGACATCAAAATTGCAATTCATAGAACCAACTTTTCCAGGCTGTTTGATTGGTGAAAGCTTTGCAAAATAGAAGCAATTAAAAGGGACTCATTATCTTCATCCATGGAACTCATTTCTTTAAAATTCTGATCACTCACTTCCAGCTCCAGAGTCGGCGGTGGCGGTGGCGGTGGTGGAGGCAGTGGGGGTGGTGGCGGTGAAGACAAGGGTGCGGCTAAAAATTGATAAACAAAATTAGTTCGAGCATTTTCAATGCCACTAAAAGAGATAGATGAAAAATCATAAGCCAATGCAGCTTCTTCAGCAGTGTCAAATGTGCCCAGCCAATGCCTTTCTTTGGTGTGAGGATTTCGAATTTCCGCCACGTACCTCCCCCACAGCCGGCGGCGTACGCCAAGATATTTGGTGGAGTACCGAGAACTCCACCGTGCTGGTTTTCTAGGTTTGCTTTCCATATTGCTGCTTCACTATTAAGAATTCTCCAATATGAAACTTGTGCCATTGAAATATGATATGTTGGCGTTTTTATAGCACAATGCATGAGCACAATGGTCTTTTTCGAATAGTTTGGACAAGGTTTGTTAAGTCACATTAAAAATGATAATTAAAAGTATAATCTTATTCAATTTTATACACTCATCAAAACATATCGATTAAAGTCGTACAATATTATTCCCACAGCTATATGTAGACTCAAATTTATATTTTTCGAGACAAAACTTAACCTTTGTTTGAGCCCCATTTTATAGAAAAATATATTTTATATTAGTGATTTTTCATAGAATGCATGGTTAAAAGTAGGAAAGAATTTTGGATTTAAGTGTAAAATTATTTTATTTAAATAATGTGTTACTAAAAATATTTTTTTTGAAAAATAAAATTTGAAATAATGGGGCTCAAATTGGGCTTAATATGTTTAGTCTATTGCAAGACTGGACATAACTACATGTAAATATCACCTATAACTCTCTTGGTTTTCCATTTATAAAATCTAATAGTGTAGTTTAATACAACCCAAATAACAAATCAAATCATATTCTCAATAAATTCAAGGTTAAATATATGAATCGTTTCTCTCGTTTTTGTGTTTATTGCTAAATATACTCGAAAATCAAAAGCTACTAGATCCTTTATTTTTTCAGTACGAATAACAGGTTAAAAACGTTATAAGAAGTTTATAGGTTTAGAATAGAGTTTTAGAAATAATTTTTCTTTGTCCAATCTTTTCCCACTAAAAACCCCAAGTAATTTATATATTATATGTTGCAACGCATATGACTTAACATGCTTGGTGTAGTGGGGCAGGTGGAAGCATTGTCCATGTCTGTGTAATGGATGTCGGGCATGTGCAATTCATCCTTATTTTCCACGAAATTGACATGGTTAGAGTGAGCAAAATGCCTGAATTCCTACGTTCCATTTTGCATTATTAGTTGATGGCTTCTTAATTATTTCTCTCCCTCAAACATTTGATAGGCTGTTTCGTGAATAGTTTAGTGGATTTAGGTATATGATGACAAGAAGAAAAGTGTAACAGAAAGTGGGTGCAAAATCGGAATCGTATAACTGCACGCCCAACATTTATTTAAAGAATTTATTTTCAACTCCATGTGTCTAGTGAGTTAGGTATGTATTAATAACGAATTATTTTCCTGTGGATATGTAAAGTGAGTTAAATACTCCATAAAGGTGCAAAGTGAGTAATATAATAGTGACTTCAATTCCTGTGCGGATGTCATGACCAACAGAATTTCGACTACCTTTACTCCACGTAGGCACCATTGTACGGTTGAACACACCATTAGAAGATAAATGTCACTAGTTGAGAAAAATATTATGCAATCTTTTGCACTTCAACGTTCAAGTCAACGGTTAAACTAGAGAGAATAAGAGCAAGAAACTAGAGACGAACATTTATGTGAGGAACACACCATTGGAAGATAAATGTCACTAGTTGAGAAAAAGATCATGTGACCATTTGCACTTCAACGATCAAGCTAGAGAGAATAAGAGCAAGAAATTGAAGAGGACTTGACTAGAGTTAAAGTAATTTTTCCTTTGGCGAATAGTGAACTTACATATATAAGACGAACGACATGGGCCAAAATAGGTTTAATGAAATGGGCTCAAGTCCAAGCTTCCTATTAAATAATCGATGTTGAGCCAACATAGTGGGACCCCTCCGTGTGTATGTCATGAAATTTAAAGATATAACAATAGTCCCAAAGTTTGACTCATACATTCATGTGCAGGTCCGACTTGTAAATAAAAGTTATCAACTAAGAGAGCTTATGAATTGCCTCAAAAATATGAATTGCCATGAACAAATGAATACTTGTAAATAGTCTTATGGATATGAGATTTTATAGATGGCGTCTGATATATGAACAACTCCAATAAGTGAGGACCAACGAATTGCCTCTAAAATATCACACTAAGATTTGTTAAATTCTTGACAGCACTTTCTTATAATATGGACTAAACGAACATAAAATACAATATAGTATTTCCATTGCACATATACAAAATAAATTGGGGCCACATGTGACCCCTCCAAATTCTCATGACGATAAAGTAGAATAATGATAAGATCAAATTCCTCCAAGTTAATATGTAGAGAGTCTATCATGTACCATAACAAATAATATGCTTGCACAACTTAGATTAGTAGTATTTCTAATGTGAAGCAAGTACCATGTTGATAATGTAGATAACATGACATACGTACTGACTGTAATGAAAATAGTATTATGACATGCGTAATAGTAGTAGTAATAAATATAATGAACATGCTAGCAGTTCCAATGTGATGTTGCTAAGATACTAGTATCACAATTATACAAAAATCTATCCACTTTAAGAGTTGAAGACTAAGCATGAGTGACCTCCTATAAGTTATCATATCCACTAGTTTAGACATAATATACTATTAGTCAATGCGAAAGTTGAAATTTAGAGAGCTGGCATTTTTATTTTTTTTTACCTTTTTACCTGAATTTTCATATCTAGTTAATTTTTACGTGTAAATCCGAGGAGCTTGGGGGTCTAAAGTTAGAGATGAAAGAATGGAACAAGCTCGTTTTATACTTTTATTACCTTTTCTTAATAATATGAAATTTACTCTTATCTGGGTCATCAAAGTGAACGTACGGGAATACTTTTGTTGAGTTGATACTTAATTTTGGTTGTATATTGATCGTTATAGGAGAAACTCGATGTTGGATGTAATATGAAGAAACATAGCGAAAATCAAATGAAAAAAAATTAAAAAGGAACAATTTGTGGAAGATGGTGAAAGATGAAGGATCCACGATACAAATAAGAAAGGACTTAAGCTGAATCATTAGGAAAATTCAGGAACTAACTTGGATGTGAAACAAAAAGATGAAAATTGGGATCGATCGCAATGGTGGTAAAATTATCACCATGAAGTTGAAGATTATAACCATGTGATCGCATGGTTATCCGATACAGAAAATTTTTTGTTTGTAATTTACGTGGACTTCTATACGAAATGGGATGAATTTGACCTTATTCTGTAAAGAGATTATTCTTCATATTGCAAAAGGGTTTAGAGAGATTTAGAGAGAAAAATACAGAGTCCATACACAAATTCAAGAATCTTTGTTCGAAAATTCAAGCAAGACAAAATTGAAATTTCTTGGGCACTCCATTGAAGATATTCGAGGGGGCAGAAATTAATCTGTAACTTTCTTCTTGAATTTCAATATTTTGGGTATTTATTATGTCTTTTTGCAATTCAAAGATGATAGGCTAAATCTTTTGTGCGTAGGATCACGATGTAAACCTTAGTCGAACTTATAATTTAAAGATTCTTCTTTTAATTATCAATTTATGTTGGATTGATTTGTGTCATTGTCATAATTTTCATTTGAATCATAAAGTCCTACGAAGTTAAGAATAACTGTCAATGCTTTGTGCAATGCAATTGAATAATTTTATTGTTGAATACATTTTTATATATTTGAATTTATGTTAAAAATGGTTTAACTCTACTCAAAATAGACTGTTATAAAATTTAGGATTATTGGTTGTGAATTTAAACATAAATAAAATTGAAAGTGAGAATTTGAGGAGGAGTAATTTTCCTATCACAACTTAAGTGATTTCAATTCTCCAAAAGGGTACATTTGCAATTAGTAAAAAGGTATAGTTATAATTTATATAGAATTGTTGTTACTTGATTTCAACCATCTATTGTGTCTGTTGACTTTAAGCTCGAATTGATCGAAATAAGCTAAAATCTAAATTCTTGTGAGAACGATACTCTTTTACTCATCATCAATATCATTTGTCAATGAATTCGTACGCTTGTGAAATTTTGATCGAACAACTTTTTTGGCACCATTACACGGGATCAAATTACTTACCTTTGTTTGATTTCCATTATTTTCAAAATATATTTTCCTAGTCTTCTATTTAACCACACATTATTCAATAAATAGTATCACACATAAACCTAAAACTTTTCCTTATTTTTTAAACACACATTCTTCATCAATCTACTATTCAAAAATACATTCTTAGGCAGAAAATGGGTCTCAAACATGCTTTCCACCAACTAAAGTCATCTAACTAAAGCACACTATATCCATCTTCAAGCAACTTGACTCGGAAAGATTCATGAAGCGAGGGAGAGATTGAAGTTGTTGTTCAAGAGCCCTAATCATAATATCAAAATGAGACACCATGTTCAATATTTCTATTACTTCCATCCAGCCGTTCTGCAGTTGGTTTATCATCTAAAAGGTCAATTAAAACAAAGACAGTTTAGAAGGCATTTATGCATTGTTTGAAAGAATAGTCGAAACGAGTACTATGTTGACATCAGACAGGGAAATGCTAGGAAAAACACTAAGATTTCAACTGAACAAGTTTTTGATAAACATTCTTAGTCCAATTTGCGAAGGTTGTTGGGGGCGAATCACCAAACTTTAGATTGCCCATTGATGTCCACTTTTACATCCAATCCTAAGGAGGTCGGTTATGCAAAGAACTTTCAACGCCAGTAGAATAATCCATGTTCTAACACATGTAATACAAGTTGGAGAAATCATCCCAACTTTTCTTGGAATAACAATCATAATTAGGGAGGTCAAAATCAGAGAAAACCACAGTAATTCTAGCAGCAGGACGGGAAAAAGCCTTGGCAATGGCTGGAAGATTTAATCATTCAAATATTACAAACACTGATAATACTTTACACCAGAAAAAAGACATCTATAAATTTTGGAAACTCGAGTGGAGTACATAGTAGCAGTATTATCTGAGAGGGCACAAGGCACTCCTTGACAACCCACCACCCGTGGCAGCTGTTCCAACAAGAGCATACATAACTCCAATTTCATTTTCTCAACTGCTTCAAAAGAGAAAATGGTTTAAGCAATTACAGCAAGGAATAGAGTTAGTTGTTGAATTAATGTCAAAAGACATATTGCCTCAAATGAAAATGTACCTTCCACTAACGAAGAGCAAGTGGACAAGTCTAAACAACTAGTAGTAATAATTTTAGAATAGAATTCAGACGTCCCATAGGTTAAGATAACCATTCCTATCAAAACAGATGTGCCCCCAATATCATTCCAGCAGAGGCTGTAGAAACATAAGCTTGATAAGTAATCTGCGAGAGTTTAGAGGTGTTCAAGAAGGTACACATCAACATCCTGTTCATTGACAATATATTATCGATCACGAGCTACGTCAAATTCTCGAAGGAGATGTTTTCCAAGTAAAGAAGGCGTCTAGAATATTAGATAGTGGCTAAAATGAGGAGTCTGGAGACGTTTTGCGATTTGCTCAACAAATTGCCTTCAAGATTAAAAAATTCAAGGAGTTTTAGATTACTTTGCTCCATATGAAAATATTGAACTTTAATGCTTGACGTGGTACAGGCACAAGAGTTAAATTGATGCCTTTTTGGTCTACAAAAAATTAGGTTTGGGGAGGCCAGAGCAACAACCCTGTCTCTAAAGCTTGCTAATAGATCAATCAAAAAATCATGATGCGTGGTTAAGGAAGTGCTCATCAAAGTAGGCAAATTCATCTTCCCTGCATATTTCATCATACTTCACATGGAGGAAGATCGAGAAATGCTATAGAATTAATGAAGAGAATATGGATGGTCAAGAATCTTTACTATACAAACAAGAAATTGGCGGACTACTAGGAGCACTATTGACATTTGAAATTGATACTTTGTTGTCATAAGTCTATGTTTTGTTGTACTTATCTCTAGCTTTATGTAACAAGTTAAAAGTCTGGCAAAGTATGGTCCAATATATTACTAGATATGCTGTCCAACAAAGTGAGTGGTAGTAGGTAGAAAGTCATGGTTTGAAGTATGGTTTTGTATATGTATGGCTGCAGTCGGTTTTCATCATTTTTAATTCTATGAAAATCTAAGTTCTTCTTCCTCTTTGTTCTTCATATTCTATCAGTGTTATCTGAGCTTTATTTGATCTTTGAAGGGCTGGAAAGAGCTGAAAAAAACAAAAGAAACTAATAAGTAATACACATACCGGTAAGTGCTTGAGAATTGAAGAGAACGGTAAGCTTCTGTCAAAATCTGGTAAGTCTTTATAAAATCCGATAAGCAGTAAGCAAAACCGATAAGGAACCTCCAAATACGGTGGGCATTGAAAAATCGGTAAGTTTATGCAAACTCGGTAAGTTGTGTAAAAACTGGTAAGCTTTGTGCAAATCCGGTAAGTTTAGCTCCTTGCTTTATTTCTTTCATTCTCTTTGAAAACCAGCAGTCCTGAGAGAAAATCAGTGAGGAACCTTCATACTAGCCAAACGCGTGAGTGAGAGTGATGGCTTCAAGTGGTTTTTATGCCCATTTACTTTCAGTATTCACATGAGAAAACTATGACTTCTGGTCTATAAAGATGAAAGCATATCTGAAGGCATACGCCCTCTGGGAGATCACAGAAATTGGGGCTGAACCTCCTCCATTAAGATTAAATCCCACCATTGCACAACTGAAGCAACATAGTGAAGAAATTGCTAAGAAGTTTAAGACTTTTTCTTGTATCCAATAAGTTGTCTCAGGTGTTATCCTTACTAGAATTATAACCTGTGAAATAGCAAAGGAAGCTTGTGACTGTTTAAAAGAGGACTTTCGACAATAAGAGAACCAGGCAAATGCAGGTCTTGAATCTGAGAAGGGAGTTTGAAACTCTAAAAATGAAGGGTTCAGAATCTGTTAAGGAGTTCTCTGATAGGTTGATGAAGGTGGTAAATCAAATCAGGTTGTAAAGTGATGAATTACCTGATAAAAGAGTAGTGGAGAAGGTCTTGATTAGCCTACCTGAAAGGTTTGAAGCTAAGATCTCCTCACTTGAAGATTCCAGGGATTTGTCTATTATCTCCTTATCTGAATTGGTTAATGCTCTGCAAGCCACAGAGCAGAGGAGATTAATAAGGCAAGAGGAACATGTTGAAGGTGTCTTACTTACTAAGGGAAAGCATAAAACTCAAACGAGCTATGTTGTGAAGAAACCATTCAATGAAAAGAAGGAAGCTGAGAACCAAAAAGGTGTTGGTAAAGGAGGTAAATATCCACCTTGTCCACATTGTAAGAGAAATGGACATTCACCAAAATGGTGTTGGTTCAGGCCACGAGTGCAATGTAGGGCCTGCAAGCAATTTGGTGATATAGAGAAAATTTGTAAAAACCATAAAGAGAAGCAGGAACCACAGCAAGCCCAAGTTGTAGAGAATCACCAACATGAAGAACATTTGTTCACAGCTTTGAACTTGAAGGTCTGCAGTAGTGATGAAGCTTGGCTATTGGACAGTGGCTGCACTAATCATATGATCTCCAATCCTAACATCTTTGTTGAGTTGAATGATGTATATAGATCAAGAGTTAAAGTGGGGATGGAGAGTTTGTTGAGGTCAAGGGTATTGGTGAAATCTCTGTATAGACCTCTACAAGTACCAAGTATATATATGATGTTTTATATGTTCCAAATATTTATCAAAATTTAATAAGTGTTAGTCAATTGATTGAGAAAGATTATACACTGGTATTTAAAAATAAAGGATGCACTATACTTGATCTTAAAAATCAAGAAGTAATGACCACTGGTACGAGAAATAAGAGCTTCCCACTAGAATGAAAAAATATAGGAGATCAGGCACTTACAAGAACTGTTATTGACTCTACTTTTTGGTACAAAAGGTCTGGTCATGCTAACTACACTTCACTTAAACAAATACATGATCTGGGATTAGCTAAAAATGTTCCTAAAATCAGTCATGATAACTGTATATGTGATGTATACTGACTTGGGAAACAAACCGGATTGTCTTTTCCAAAGAGTCAAGCAAAAAGGGCTACAAAAAGGCTTGAAATGATACACTCAGATGTTTGTAGACCAATGAGGACATCAACATTGAATGGAAGCAAATATTTTGTTCTCTTCATTGATGATATGTCAAGAATGTGGTGGGTATATTTCTTAAAGATGAAATCAGAGGTATCAAGTATATTTCAAAGGTTCAAAAGCTTGGTGGAAAATGAATGTGATAGCGAAATCAAAGCCATCAGGTCTGATAATGGAACAGAGTACTGTTGCAGCCAGTTTGACAAGTTTTGTGAAGATATGGGAATAAAACATCAATTAATTGTCCCCTATTCTCCACAGCAGAATAGGGTATGTAAAAGAAAGAATACGACAGTTATAGAGATGACTAAATGCTTGATGAATGAGAAAAAAGTTCCAAGGGAGTTCTGGGCAGAAGCTGTGAATACTATAGTATATCTACTCAACAGATTGCCTACAAAATCATTGGATAAAAAGATTCCTTTTGAAGCTTGTTATGGAAAAAAAACTAGATGTTTCTCATCTAAAAGTGTTTGGAAGCCTCTGCTATACACATGTCCCTGATGTGAAGTGAGATAAGCTAAGTCAAAAGGCAGAGATTGGGGTTCTAGTAGGCTACTGCAGCAATACAAAAGGGTATAAAGTCTTCAATCCTCATACCAAGAAAATAATCTCTAGCAGGGAGCCTCTTAGAATTGGGAATCAACTAGTGACGGTCAATCTCAAATTCCAAAAGCAACACCTCAGATAAATGATGCTGATGTCAATGAAGAAGAGGCAACATCTGATAGTGAGTCTATTCAGAGAATATTGTTCTAAGAACAAGGCCACTTGTAGATATATTTACTAGGTGTAATTCAGCCATTTTGGAACGTTCAAACTTTGGTAAGGCTACAAACTCAAAAGAATGAATGGCTGTAATGAAAGAGGAGTTAAACATGATTGAGAATAATGGAACTTGGTTGTTGGTTGACGACCAAGAGATAAGAATGTAATTAGGGTGAAATGGGTGTACAAATCAAAAATGAATCCAGATGGCTTGGTAAACAAGCTAAAGGCCATGCTTGTAGTGAAGGGGTATGCTCAACAATAGGGTGTGGACTTCAATGACACGTTTGCACCAGTAGCAAGGTATGAAACCATTAGATTGTTGTTTTCCATATCAGCTCATAGAGGATGGATGACATACCAATGAGATGTTAAGTCGGAATTTCTGAATGGACACTTAAGAGGAAGAGATATTCATTAAACAACCTGAAGGTTTCTAAGTTGCTGAGAAAGAGGAGAAAGTATATTTGCTGAAGAAAGCCTTGTATGGCTTGAAACAGGCTTCAAGAGCTTGGTATGGTAAGAAAGATGAACATCTGAATGTGCTTAGATTTTGAAGAAGCATGAATGAGCAAACCTAGTACATAAAGGTGGAGTTTTTGAAGGAGAAAAAGGAGATGATCATCATCTCAATATATGTGGATGATTTTCTGATTACTGGTTGCAGTTGCATATTAATTGAGCAAGTGAAAGATGAGTTGAAAAAGATATGTGAGATGACATACCTTGGAAAGATGCAATACTTTCTTGGCATAGAAATATCTTAAACTCAAAAGGGGATATTTGTTTGCCAAAAGAAATACATCAGAGAGATGCTAAAGAAGTTCAGTATGGAAAGATGCAAACCAGTAAATACTCCATTAGTTTTGAGTTTGAAACCGATGAAGGATGATGGAGCCAAGAAGCTACATGAGAAAGTGTATAGAAGCATAGTTGGATGCCTATTATATCTGACTTCTACCAGACCATATATCTCTTTTGCAGCCAGGGACGGACTGGGGGGGCAGCCCAATCCAGATTTACTAATTCTATTTTATTTTATTTTTTGTCCAGGCCCATTTAATTAGAAAATTCAGCCCATTACCCAAAAGGCCAAAAATCCAATCCTATACACTTATAACCCAACCCAAACCCAATATCCTTGTATAATTTGTATCAAATACTCATTCGAAAATCGGAGCTGCCGATTCTCATTCATTCATTCAGTTGAAAATTCCAATTTGAATTTGCAACTTGCCACAGGTTTATTTTTCTTATTGATGGTTTAGACTTTAGTTTATTACTTTATTAGTAAATTTAGTAATTAGTAATTGATATTTGGTTTTTCTTCCAAAGCCGGAGCCGCCGATTCATTCATTCAATTGAAATTGCAATCCTATTTGTTGTTTGCCACATGTATGCTTTTCTTATTGCTGGTTTAGACTTTAGTTTATTAGTTTATTAGTTAATTTAGTAATTAGTAAT
>CAIGRO010157815.1:0-10902 GCA_903798355.1 Fraxinus baroniana | reverse complement strand
TTTTTTTTTTTTTTTTTGCTATGATTAGTGCAATGCCTTTCATTAAACACTCATTCTCAAAAATTGATCCATAACCTAAGATTTTCACATAATTTTCATCATATTGGCATTAGACAATTCACATAAAAATTTACACACAAGGAATCTCCATTCATATCCATATCTTCCTACAACAGTAAAATCACAGCAAACTAATCTAAAGTTGGTCAAAAGATGTATATTGTAGTAATTTATCGGTTTAGCATCTAAGTTCTACTATTTCAACCTACCAAACATGTGAATCAATAAATTACTTTATGATGCTAAACTTATTTCATATGCGCAAATAGTATCAAGATTTACATGGACAAGAATCAATTAATATAAGTATATAACATATCCACAGTTCATAAACTAATATATAATTTCAAATATATTTGCGGCAAAGCTACATAACCCACACAAGTACACAATAAACAAGAAAATCTTCTTTTTTTGTAATTTTTTTTTATATATATATAATAAAGAAGTAGAAACATACAATCAAATAAGAATAATAAGACTAAAAACTCAATGTTTGTTCCACCCCCAAACTTAAAGTAGATATTGTTCTCAATGTCTTAAAATACAATCCAGTTATTGACAATAGGCTTTTTGGATCATTCCATTCCATTCTTCAACTTGTTAAACTTCATCCCATTCGATATCTCTATAGCTTTGTAAAAAGAAGACAAATATAAGAGTAAAAAAGAAAAAAAAGTTATAATGTAGTGTATATGATAACCAATTTTCTACTGTTGTTCACTCAAATATATGATTTTTTTAATAGGCTTAATATAGATATGATGACCCTCTTATTGAAACAAAAGCATGTCTAAAACTAATGCACTTTAATAGACTATATGCAATGCAAATACAGAAAGCATAATAAATAAAAAGGTAAGAAATTGGATTACCTTTCAATAAGCGCTTAATTTAAAGTCTTTAGTTAAACTTTTACACAAGTATCTCATGACACTTTGAATACGGCTTTTGGCGATCTTGCTTAACTTGATCAATTTGACTTTATTCCATATTTCGTACGTCCTCCAAAATCGTACTTTGCCCTTTTGAATACGGTATGACTTGCCTAAATTGTTCAATTCGAACTTAATTAAGAATACTTCAATTTTCGCAACGACTTTAATCACAAAATCAATGAAGTTGGAGGTTTTGCATGCTAATCACATCTTCTTTGGATGCTACTAATTTATTTGGCTCCTTTATGATTAATTTATTCGTTTTTACATGTTTTTCTTCTTTAGTTGATTCCTCAGTTTGAGTAATGAAGAGATCTTCCATTGGCATGTTATTTGGCTCATCTGAAATCACTTGATCTTTACTCCTTTTATACTTTTGCATGATGATATCTTCCATAACTATTCCATTATCATCATCTTGTTCTTTATATAGACCCTCAACGATAGCTTTCCTTACTTCCTCTCGAGTTTCTAATAATAAGCAATTTTTAGTATAATACAATGCACCACAATATTCACCCGTCGTCTAATCTCTCCATAAACAATAGATTTGATATTTAATCCTTTCGGCTAGCCATCCTTATCAAATACGATAAGTTGATTGTATCCCCAATTTTTAAGTTCTCGTCTGAAGATGAATTCTCTAAAGAGCATGTCACCTTCATTTAAGTCGGGATCAATCATTGTGAATTTTTGACCTCTTGCTTCTTTTCATTCCCAATGGAGCAAAGAAAAACAGCTAAATCAATTGAAAAAAAATCAAACAAAAACAAGAAATAATTAAAACCAATATTAAATAAAAATATTCTTCGTCAACGACGTCAAAAACTTGTTGTCGATTTTATATCTCACAAGTATACGGATCGTAACAAGTAATATAGTGGACTAATGAATCTGGTTAACGTTTTCACAAGAACAACTGTCTAACTATTGGTTAAATTATTCCTAATTTTGATTTGATTGAAAACAAATAATAAGATTTGTGATTGGTGTCTAAATTATTCTAATTTAACGTACATAATTTATCGAATTTGAGTTTAAAAGAATGAATGTGAATGCTAGGACTTAGAATTTTACTTATGGATCCACTTTAATTTGCTAATAAAGATTCATTACTATTGTAGTATTCAGTCGAATTCTTCTAAATTACTCGATTTACCATTCTCAAGTTTTCTCTGAGTATATTTAACTTATTTAATTACATATCTCTATGTGAATCAATTTTAGTTAAACGAAGTATTAACTCTAAGAATTCATAAAATGATCGCAATAATTAGTATATGTATCATACACGTTATACTAAATTCACAGATTTTACTATGTGTTCTAAAATTCACCCCCCGAGTCGTAATAGATTCACAAAATCATTGAATAATTGGTCAAAGAATCCAAAGTATTAAATTCATGAATAAAATCAACACATATACATTTAAAAAAAAAAAACTAGAATCTTGAATAAAAGAAATAAATGATCACACATAGATTACATTGTCTGCCCTAACTATGAATTTTGCTACTCATAATAATGAAAGAAAAACAAAAAAGTAGAGAGTTCATAACGGGTTTTGAAATCTTGATTATAGAAAGCATTGGATCTTGCATCAAGAATCTTCTTCAATATCAAAAGTTTTCAAACATTAGTCTTTGCTCTTTGATTTTAATGATTATGTGTTTTTTCTCTCCTCCAAGCTGTGTTTTCTAGAGTTGTATTTCTATCTTCTTTAAGTCTTGGAAGAGTTTTAGCTGAATTGAGTTTTTAAAAAGATGAATTGCACTTGAAAACCCTATTTGGCTGTGGGCATAGCCTAAGCACCATGTAATGGAGCCGTGACGCTGCAAATCTGATCTTTTTTCCCGAGAATGGGGACCTAGGTGCCTACTTGGTGGCGCTGCTGCTCCCGTTCCCGCTTTGAGCCTTACCCAATATTTTTATCATAGCTTTTTCTTCCGATATTGATTAAGGCGATTCAAAGTGAGTTGGAACGATAACTCAAAGGGTTACAACTTTGCTAGAGATAATTTTTTTTTTCTATTTCGAACATTTACTATGTCAAAATTGTGTCCAAATAAAAATATGGAACATACTTGTGCTGTTGAAAATTGATTTGTGAAAATATTTTGATCATATTTAACTCATTTTTGACTTCTAATTGATCCCCATCATTCTTGAATCTTCATTATGTGGTTCAACACAACTTTTCGGCATTTACACTTTGGTCCTAAAACATTGGATCTTGCCCCTTTTCGCCAATGTTCATTTATTTCTTTCAATTTCACTTCATTTAATCGAGTTTCATCTAATAAACGAAATATACAATAAATTAGACTATTATTATTCAAAAGAACTATTAAATGTCTATATTTTTAAGTCCAAATAAATGTATGAAATACACTTATCAATGCTTTCTATATAAATTCTAGACAAATATTGCAAGCATGTACTTGTAGCTTTTAGATTGTAAGAGCATTTTCCAATGTAACCTAGATTATTTAAAAAATTGTGTCAAATAAAGAAAGATAGATGGTATTAAAAAAATCATCTTCAATACAAGGTGATTGAAATTCCGTCAAGTTGGCTTGATAAGAAATAGACATCTTCTAGAGGTCGATCGCGGTGTAAAAACTAGAGTCACCAGAATGTAAACTCTCTCTCTCTCATTTCTTTTCTTTTCTTACGTTTGTTATTATTTTACTCTCTTATTAAATAAATTTGAGTTCTATACGAAATGCATTAGAGATGAAATTTGAACTTGTTTATTTATAGACATCAATGCCTTGTGGTAGGCAATTCGTAGAATACATTAGAAATGGCAATAGAAGATACCATTCATACAACTCGCCTGATATCTTATGTGAGAACCCTAGTTAGATTTAACAATTGAGTTCTATTTGGACAAACATGATTCATTTATAAAATTTGTTGTTGAAAATAAAATTTAACTAGTCATAATTAATTCATAAGGCATTTATCAGTGGTGAACGTAGACATTTTGAATTAGAGAGACACAATCAAACTTCCAAATCGAACAAGTTGATAAAGAAAAAATATTGAATCTTCTTCTTAGTCATGATCCTAACAGAGAATGATAAATCTTAAGACACAATGCACATAGTATAGCAATTATCAACTTTGTCCATTCGAAATCATATATTTTCAGACCTGCCATGAATACATAGGCGACATTTATTAGGAAAAAGTGGCGCCTGAATTTGTTATGTCATGTATTGGAAAAATAATATTGCATATTTCTTGAAGTTGAATAACTTTATTAATATGCCTTGTTCATGCGCAGTAATTAAGAACCAGTGCACGATTTTATTTCGTTGAATTCTTACTAGAATTGAGATAAAGTGATCGAAAATAAAAAAAGAACTAGAATCAATCGGGTCGATTGTAATTCATTCCTATACAACGTAATACAATTGAGCAATAAATAAAAACTAATCACTAGAAGAATTGAACTACATTTAACCGGATCGATTGTATTTTGATACAATATAATGTAACTATTGAAAAGCCAATCAAATTTAATGGTTTAATTCGATTCTAATTCAATTGCAAGTTTGTGAAAAGTTGCTTTTTTTCATTCCAAGGTCGTTGCAGGGCAATGAGTACTTCTTCAAATGGGCCAGTAACCTCACTAGCCAAACCTTTCTCCGCCTCTGGGTGCAATATATCAATCAATAAAAAGTTTATATTTTTATTAACCCGATTAAAAAAAAAAAAATAGAATGATTTTCGCCCTTTTTTGTTGTGTAAAAATAATGAAAAATAGAACGGTTCTTATCAACAAAAAAAAAAGAAAGAAAGAAAGAAAAAAGAAATTTCAAGTGAAGATGATTTTATTTTTTTTTTGTTTGAAGAATGAAAAACGTGGAAGAAAATTGTAGATTCAATAATATATATATATATATATATATACTATTAAAAATAATTTAAAAAAATACCTCCAAAACAAAACTTGTAAATCAACTTTATACTAATCTTGCACGGGACTTTAGCAATTTGTCACAATATTAAGCTTAGTTGTCATATCCAGCTACTTCAAATCTTTGCCTTGATAAAGCTAGCAGAAAAATGATTACTAAGAATAATATTTTACAAGTTTTTTCCCGAAAAAAAAAATTAAAAGGAAAATTGTTACCACAAATAATTCCTTTTTCTATATAATAATAAAAAGATTCCGACAGAAGAATTTTTAACAACTAGACGCATGAGCATCTCCGACACAGTCCATCCCTCTCCAACTCACATTCACAAAATTAAATACATAAAATAAACTACTAATAATGATCTCCAACCTCAACCTGCCTACAAAACCCTACCGATTGCCTATTTAATTCTTTTTCTTTTTCTTTTTCTCTCTTTCTTTGTATATAATTAATTTTAAATATCATAAAACGGATCAACAAGTCAGTATACTGCAGAAAAAAGCCATTATATTGCTACGAGAACAAGCAAATAGGCGTGGTAAGACCTTACCCCAATATCTATTATTGAATTCGAAAGTTCGATGTTCTTACCCTAGGAATCTTTTTAACAACTTTCCTACCTTCATTGGTCTGAGGATGATCTTGATCCTCTATAATTTTTGGACCCATATTGGGTGTGCCATGGGGGAATATTTCCACGATGATGGAACGTACTCTTTTTTGACTTAGTCAATGATGCATTAAAACTTACTTTCAATGAGAGAATGCTCAAATTATAAGGTCGTAGTGAGTGTCCCTACTTTGTCGAAGGTACTTTAGAATCTACTTTAATTGGGCAAGGGCACAAAGTATGTTAGAAAATGACATATAATAGAGAGACGAGAAGACTAGCAAGAGAACAAAAAACCATTAAAGGGCTTGCCTAATGTATCTAGAATTTTTTACTTATTTTTCTGGGTAAGTTCTGCATTTAGACCTACACAAAATGGTAGTTAGATGCTTCTTGGTCTTTTTTTTTTGGGGGGGGGGGGGGCCCCCCCCCCCCCCCCCAGCATTATCGGAGGAAGGCTACGCTTAGTTTGCATTTTTGTCCCCCCTCCATAGAATCCATCTAGCGTCAGAATAAATAATCCATGGTTGTCTATTGTATGTTGAAAATTACACTGTAAATATCATGTTGTAGTTTACATATGATCATATTCTGTTCATAATTAGGAAATCCATCAATGATAGAATTAGGTGTTCATCCTATATATGTTATTTTCAACCATTATCAATTTGGACTAAAGACTCCAATTAAACAATAAGGCACATTGCCATCTACTTTCACTACTTTTGCTAGTCAGTTGACACCTGAATAATACAACAAGTTTCTTGCACTTCTAGCCAAAGAGGAATTTGGTGGATCATCAGTCCATCGGGCAACGAAAATAAGATTGGTCATGGTAGTGTTCGATATGGTCTTTTTTATCTAGATGCAAATTTAAATTTAAATTTTTCCTTTTCTTTCAAGCATTGTAATAAATTTGATCTATGCCATTCTCGCCTTAGTCATCCTTTTAGGTCTTGTTTTGATTTCATTGTTAAATATTTTCCAATAATTTTTTGCAAATAAAGATTTGCTTATGATGTAAGTCCGCACTCTAAACAATCGCATCTTTCTCTTTCTCAAAGTACATCTTGTTCTTCTCATTGTTTTGAATTGATTTGTGTTAACATTTGAGGTTATTTCTTTATACATTCCAAAAATGAATCACGTTTCTTTTTAACTATTGTTGATGATTATTCAAAGTGTACTTTGATTTATTTAATGAAGCATAAATCTGAAACTTTAAACATGTTAATTTTTTTTTTTAATTTAATCAATCATCAATTCAATACAAAATCGCTTGTATCAAGTAATGGGGATGGTTTCCTTCCTCAACTTCAAACCATTCGTTTAGATAATGGTTCTGAATTTCTTTCTAAACAAATTCAAATATGATTTCAAGAAATGGAATTATTCACCAAAGTAGCTGCATTGTGACCGCCCAACAAAATGGCATTGTAGATGTAAGCATCGACATCTACTTGATGTTGCCAGAGCTCTACAATTTCAAGCAATCCCGTCTCTTTCTTTTTGGGGGTGAAAGTATTCTCACTGTTGCATTTCTTATTAACAATCTTTCAACTCCAATCCTTAAATATGAATCACCTCATCAAGTACTGGGAACTGTTCCATCATATTCATCTATTCAAGTGTTTGGATTCTATCTGTTGCTTAAAATATAAATATTCAACATAAATTTGATGAGCCAGCCAAGTCTAATATTTTTGTTGGTTATCCCTATTATCAAAAGGGATATCACATATATAATTTCAAAACTCATCAAATCTGTGTTCTTGTAATGTCATATTACATGAGTACCTTTTCCATATCATGATCTTCCATTTCCATTGTTAAAAAATTCAATTTCCATTACTCCAATTGTTTCGCTCATTTTTAGTTCGCTAACAATTAAAAAGGATCAGACGATTGTGTAAGAGACAAATCTCTTGAGACAAGGTCCCAAAAAGGGATTCATTTACTAACGAAGATTTACAATTGGAAACAGACAAAATGCCTCCAAGGGGCGCAAGCACACGAGTACTGAAAGAAGCATTTTAAAGTTAAACTAAGAAAGTAAAATTACATATTATCTGTTGGGAGTTTTTGATNTGAAATTGCTCGGAACTGCTCAATCACTTTGTAACTTATCCACTTCCTTCATAATGACTGACTTGTTGAGGAGAAGTTATCTCATAACCGTTACCATTACTCTTGTCTTTTAACTACCTATCCTTAAATCGTGGGGCATGTCGAATTTGTCTAATAACTGCTTTCATAACTGCTGGATTGGATGACCATAATGCCTTCGATGTGCTCTACCTTGGGCGACTCAAAGGTTTGGGTGATAATGGGATCATCGCTCTGGGCGATCACATGGCCTTTCATTCGTTCAGTCTCTGTGCATTCTGCAAATTTGGACGGTGACATTTTCTTGTTCCTGAGCTTCTATTACCTGCATCAATGATTCTTTCTAAGCCTTTGTCTTAGACTTTTCAATTGGGCTTCTCATCTTGGACCTTTAATCTTGGGCTTCATTTTTAGGGTGTCAACACCAATCAATGACAATGGACATTTGACTATTACAATACACTACACCATCAATTGTTATCACTGATGTTTCTTCAAATGATTCTACCCTTCATAATCTCATTGATAATTCTAATGATTCTCTTGTTGGGTTTTTGAAGCAACTTAATTGAGTTAATGTTACTCGTGGTCCAACACTCGTGGATCACCCAAATTGTGGTTATTAGTTGGATGGTCATTTATGGTGGTCCATTTAGTGAAGTTTGGCCCAATTGAAGTGATCTAACTAGTGCTATATATATCCATCTCTTTTCAGCCATGTGGGTGTGTGGTGGTTTGTGAGAAAGAGAGAAAAACGTGAGGTTTGTCCGATTTTGGTTCTTTACCCTTGAGGTTCCAATTGATACTCTATTTCCTCTCCTTTGTAGCTTGCAAACCAATTACTAAGTGTATCCTTTGTGGGTGAGTAAACTTGTGGCAACCAAGTGTATAAAGTTGTGGGTTGATCCTTCTTGGTTGGTGTGTGTGTTTTGGTTGATTAAACTGAGCACATATCAAAATTTCTTGAAGATTTTGGCGACATATGGTATCGAAGATTGTGTTGTTGAGAAATCTATAATTTTTTAGGTGAAAAAAGTGCTGAAAATCGACTAGAAACGTGGCTGTTTTAAACGTTGAGAAAAACAGAGATAGAAAATGCCCAGTTTTAAAATTTTCGTCGGACCTTTTTTTGCATTTTTTTGGCGAAACCACTCATCCTTTGGAAAAAAAATGACCATTGGTGGACTGTGCAGGCGGAGGCGCACCTTGTGGTTCGATACATGGTGGTCGAGACGATGCGTGTCGCTGGCGCGTGAAGCCCACGTGCAGAGACGGTGGTGGTGCGTGGGAGGTTTTCTAGCGACGACATTTTCAAGTAGAATATTTCTGGAAGTGTCCTATGGTAGTGTCCGTTTTTGTTTTCGGGTGATATGGTGAAAATTGGATGATTTTGCCCTTCGGCGTTCAGGTGTCGGGTGTTGTTTTGTATTGCTGCGGTTGCCGAAAGCTTTGGGACAAATTGTGATAGCCCTAAAGCAGTGAATTCACATCTCTTGATATTTACAGACATTCAGATGTGGTCTGCTTGGTATCGTGTTATTTCCCTTTTGTTATTGTAGTTCAAACTATTGTGTAATATAGTCATTCATTTTTCGCATTAGAAGTCTACATGTGGGATGCCATTAGGATTGAGGTTACCGTGAAGGGGTAAGCATTACTTGTTGCTAGACCTAGGAATTACAAGTTAATTACTTACCTTAAATTCTTCGTGAGTTCTTTTTCAATATTAGAATTGCACATGACCTTAGGAAAGTTTATTTGACCATTCTGTGTGAATTGTGTATGTACTTTGATTGTGGTTGTCATTGGTTGTATTTTGTGTTTTGTGCTCTTTTTTTTTTGGTAAAAATGAAAACACGTTTTGAGTTGTGGTATTTTAATGAAAATTGTGATTTTTAAATTTGGCAAAACTAAAATGTTTTTGATAAAACTTTTGTCGGCAAATGTGGTCTAAAGCAAGTGCGAAAAGTAAGATTTATTTTAACTGTAGTAAATTTGGACATGATGAAATACGTTGTCCTATGAATGATAATAAAAGAAAAGTAAGACGAGGGACGAGGCAAACGTGGCTATAAGGTCGAATGATGACCCTAGTGAGGTTTATTGAGAGTAAACTTAGTTACTGCATGTGCATCCGTGTGTAATCATTTCTGCATGTATATGATTGCTTAATCCGGTTGCATGATTATATGTGCATTCTAATGTGTTTGATATGTGCATTTATATGAATTCGAGAGCAATCTGGTTACTTTGTGTAATGTATTTGCATGCATAGTGGTTTAAAATGCATTAGCAGTATATGCCTAGGGGTACATTGGTGGTTTGTACCGGGGATGTGGAGTGTGACATTTGGATCACGAATGGAGAGATGATCAAATGTTGGAATCATTTATCTGAGAAGAGACCCTGATCTACCTGGAGTGTGAGAAAGAGACACTTCTATCACTTTTGTTAGATGGAAACCTATTATTCACTTAGGTTGGCAGAAGTGATGTGGTAATAGAGGATTATCTCTAGGACTTAGGGTTTATAGATGTCTATCAGTTAGACATAGGTTGAGTGATTAGTCTTGTGAGCATGATGGGCGATGAGGTGAGATATGTGTTCTCGAAGTGTAAGCAACACAGAATGAAATATGATAAGTGTGGTGAGATCTTTTCATGGGGTCATTTATGCATTTATTGCATATGTGTTGATTGTGTGCTCGATTAACTTAGTGTTAATTTGTTGTTTTGTGTGAACGTATCTTTTTTGAAAAGATTTGTGTTATCCTTTATGATATCTCAATTGCATGTTTGTTTTCTCTTAATTGATTACTGTGATTATCTGCTTGTATTTGAGCGTTCTTGACCTTAGCTCTGGTGAGTATGTGGAGTATGTATGGTATGTGTTTCGGATTCGAAACATGTGGTAAAGTCTGTGATTCCAATTTTATTGTTTACTGTATGTCTTGGTTACTTGCAAGTTGATTGGGTATCAAGGTGGAGATTTGTTGGATTTTTTAATAGACTATAAATCTCGGGCGATGCTATTAAACCTGTTGGATAATTTTATATCGACACCTTAGTGATGGCTCGACCCGAAACAAACTTGGGGCTACTAGAAGCAACTTAATTGAGTTAATGTTGCTCGTGGTCCAACACTCGTGAATGACACAAGTTGTGGTTATTATTTGGATAGTGAAATATGGTGGCCCATTTAGTGAAATTTGGCCCAATTGAAGTGATCTAACTAGTGCTATATATATATATATAT
>CAIGRO010157775.1:0-13374 GCA_903798355.1 Fraxinus baroniana | reverse complement strand
AATGTCCTAGTCTAAAATGACAAACAAAAACTATATTTTAGTTTATTGTGATTTCACTTTGATTTAGTTGGTATTTAAATTTGTAGTAGATATATTTAGTTTGTTTTAAATTTATTGCTAGTAAGATATAAATATATATTGAATTCAATGAATTAATGTGATAAAAGTAGACGGACAAAAAAATATACGGCGAAACCGGCGGTTTAAAATTGGATCAAACCGTTAGGTTTAGGTTTGAGTTTTTTTTTCAAACCGTTCAAAATGGTTTGATTTAGGTTTGGTTTTTTCTCAAACCGGTTTAAACGGTTTGGTTTGAAAATTTGTCAAAAACGGGTAAAACCGGACCGCTTACACCCCTACCATTACGGTCTTTAGTAATTGTTTCGTCCAAAGTTTTTGTCAAACTTTTTTAAAAAATAACTCTCTTTTTTGTGGAGATTAAAAATTAAGATTTTAATCTAACTATAAATCAACAATTAATTTTAATCATGCATTTTATAGGAAAACGTATTCTCTTCCAATTCCTTCTCATCGCAAAGATATAACGCTAGCCAGCAATTGAAAACTTTTCAATTATTAAAAATTTATTTAAAATTTGATTTTAATGTCCACCAAAACGGCAAGTAAATAAAAAACGAAAAAGAAAAATACATGCTGATGCTACCAAAATCCGCATCTAAATAATCTCGAACTTGAGGATAAGAATGAGCACGAACATAATCCCGTTGATAACTGCAAATAGGTAAATTGAATCTCCAGTACTTGAAATAAAAACGTCGAGGTGTATTCTCATCGTCCTCTGATACTTAAGTTAGAAAGAGAATTTATGCAGAAGGATGTAAACTGAAAAGTTTGTAGGCATACCTAAATAATGAACCTTGGTTCTGTATCTATAGATGTTAGTGGTTGAATACTAAAAGGATTAAACCATTGGAATCCTTATCACATAAAGTGATTGAGTTATACTGAAATCACAATTCACAAGATGTTGGATATTTGAATAAGGATTAATGTAGAGAGTTTTAGTCATAGAAGGACTAAAACTTCAAAAAGGCAAGATATATGGACATGAGGAGTGATATTGGCCTGACCTACCAAGGCCCGACTAGTAGGACATTTTCGACCATGCATGTGAGAAACTTGGGGATATGGTTGCTCGGGACAATAGGTCGTGGTATACGAGGGGTTGGGATCGGGCTACGTCTTTTGTGCATATCACAAGCCCCCATGTATCTAGATAGTAGCTTGTTAATGAGTGAACATGCTTGCGAGATAAGGAAAAAAGAAGTTTGTACAACTCGAGCATGAGCTGTCATTGACCATGGTGTACATGTAGATGCGTGACACATGGATGGCATGTGTAGCGTTAGGTAGAGGTCGCTGGATGAATGTCACGTGGCTCGAGGCTAAGGGCTAAGATTTGAAGACCTTTGGGCTTTGGCCTTCCATATGGGCCTATAAATATATAAATTTTACCTTCATTTTTCATTTTTCACTCCTCCCATCTCTTTGTAAAAAGAAGCTCGAGCTTTTATTGGGTTTGTAAGTAATCGATATTTAAGGTAAGTGCTCGATACTTTAAGACTATCCTAATTTTAATGATCATATGTCGAGTAGTAGTGAGAGTGAGAGCGATTCTTCAGGGATATCGAACTTAAGTAGTTGATAGGATTTATTGTTGTCCTTATCCTTATGGTCGAGCTTGTTAGTGTTCATCCTTAGGAGGAACTGATTATCACCTACCCTGAGCTCCACACCATCTATAAAGAATATAAGATTATAAAGGTAGCTAGGAAGTACGAAGTGATGCCAGTATGTGATATTAGGGCCCTATGGGCTTATGATAGGGGGGTTGATGCTTGAGAGGGAGAGATAGCCTTTTTTAGGGATTCCCTCAAGAAAGGTTCACCCGTTCTTTATCGAGTTTTTGGTCACATTTTATATGTGCCCATGCCAGTTAGCCCCAAACGGGTGGATGATATTAATATATTTTTTCATAGCGTGTAGATACTTAGGAATTAAGCCTAGGATCGACCTCCTTAAGCTATTAAAAAATGCCCTCAGGCTATAATTGCTTCATATACTGTCATCCCGATGAAATTTTAAGGCACCCATAATGCGAGCTCTCTTCAGAGTTGGAAGGAATGTTTCTGGTGAAACTTCAAGGTCTTGACCAACTTGAACTTGACCTCTACTAACTCCTCCACATGGGCAAGTCTCCAATGGTGTTCGAACTCGGGTTCAAGGGTTGAAAACTGCATGACATCATTGCTCATTCCACGAACACTGGTGACATAGCACTATCTGGCGATTGTTTTGATCTTGGTGTACAACTCGTATACCGTCACTTATAAGGATTTTCATGGCAAGGTGGAAGGTGGATATAGTAACTCTGATCTTATTTAGCAGAGGTATTTTAAGGATGACATTGTAGTCCATAAGAGTGTACAACACATCGAAGGCTATGATGTGTGTCACTTGTTTATGAACTGCTCCAAGGGTTAAAAGAAGCTCAACGACTCCTCCCCCAAATCCTTGGAGGGAAGTTTTTAACTGGCTTGAGCCGTTCAACTGAAATTTCCATCTTGATCTTATTGTAGACCTCGTGAGATAATACATTAGCTGCACTCGCATTATCCACCAATATCCTTTTTACTTCAAAGTTGACCACAATAGCTGTTATGACCAAGGAATTATCATGAGGATATGACACTCCTTTTAAGTCCTTTGACAAAAACGTAATATCCTTCATGGAACAAGGTTTGTTCTTGAAGCAAAAGTGTATTGTTGAGCGTATTTTTTGTGGCTACTATCGAAGTTTCTCCCTGAGGCTATTCCTCCAATTATAATATTAATGGTTCGTATTGTAGGTGGTTTGTCATCTTGATCCTCCGGGGCTTTAGCTCTATTTAGATCATTTTTTAGGGTATTTATCATGGCTTATATAAGCATATAGAAATCCTCTTTTGATTAGAGCATCGATCTCCTGCTGTTGGGTATAACAATTCTATGTGTCCTATCCATGATCGTAATGAAAGTCATAGTTGTATTAAGTTACATGAAGAGCCCACATCCTAGTAGGCCACTTGAGCTCTTTAAGATCCTTGATTTCCATTTAAATGTTAAATCTGGAAGTATGGCGGCAGGTATATGATGTTGGTTACATTATCTAGGGTCGGGCCACCTCTTCTTGGGTTCATGATCTCTTCCATGATAATGTACTTTTCACCCTGGCTTAACAGCTCACTCACCGTTTTAGGATGAGTCTTTGATAAGGACATTTTGAATGCCTCACACTTTACGGCATATGTTAATACATATATAGTGGCTATAATTTGTAGATCAGGTATTTTGAGCCTCTTCCTATTAAATTTCTAATGAAATTACGAAGTGTTATGTTCGACCCTTGAAGCATATATATGAGTGATATGGCCATTTTCTTGATACGCTTGTTGTTTGCAAAGAAATAATAGAATTTATTGGCCAAGTCTGAAAAAAAAAAGCTATGTAGTTGTGTTCCAATGTAGAGAACCAATCTCTAGTTGCATTCATGAAAGTTTTAGGAAAGACTTTGCACATTCCCGCATCAGGTGAAACCTGCAAGTTCACAATATCTGTATATATATTGAGATGATTGATGGGGTCAATAGTTCCATCATATTCCTTTACCCCGAAGATATTTGAATATGTTTGGTAGAGGGTGTGATAAGATCTCGAGCGTAAAAACGAGCGACAAGAGTGAACTCTAATATTGCCCGAGCATTCTGAAGCATACCAACTACAATTTCATCTCGAATGATTCTAGCCAATTCAATAGAATCTATGGTAATTGATCTCAAACTCGAGGTCATGAGAGGTACGCCCGAAGTTCTGACATCACCATTTCTAAGAATGGGACGGGGGTAGAGTTCGAGCATCTGCCATAAAACTACCTTGTAGTTGTGGTCCTGGATTGGATTTATTTGATTTAGAGCTGAGTTAACGTGACAGCTTGTTGATGAAGCTCCTCAAATGCTCCAGGAGCAACAACTGCTGGTGGGGGTGCTGGTTTTCCTGATGATTCCTTCTGCGTAACCAGAGGATTTTCAGCGGGACTGAATAGGAACAGATGATCTTGCTAGAAGATGTCCTGAACCAATGATGCTACCAAAATCGAGCTTGAGGATAAGGAATGAGTACGAACAAAATCCTCGTGATGACTACAAATAGGTAGACTTGAATTTTCAGTACTTGAAATAAAGGCGTCGAAGTGTATCCTCGTTGCCCCTCGATACTTAGGTTAGAGAAAATTCATGCATAAGGTTGTGAACTGAAAAGTATGTAAGCGTACCTGAATAATGAACTTGGTTCTGTATTTATGAAGGTTGGTGATTGAATCCTAAAATGATTAAACCATCAGGAATCCTTATCCTTATAACATAAAGTGATTGATTTATATCGAAATTTCCTCTTGGAGTTTGACTCGGGTCGCAAGATGTTGCATATTTGGATAAGGTTTAATGTAGAGAGCTTTAGTTATAGAAAGACTAAAATTTTGAAACGACAAGAGATATAGACATGAGGAGTGATATTGGCCCAACCAACCAATGCCCAACCACTAGGACATTCCAGACCATGCATGTGAGAAATTTGGAGATATGGTTGCTCGGGCCAAATTGGTCGAAGTATATGTGCGAGAGCTGGGAATCGGGCTACTTTTGTGCATATCACATGCAAATATATATAATGGTGGCAAACGGGTCGAGTAGCTCGTTGGCTCATGAAAAGTCGGCTCGTGGACGACTCGAGTTGGTCAAATGACGAACCAGAGCATGAGCCGAGCAGATGGACTCGCTAGGCTAGCCAAGCTCGTGGGCTCATCCAAATCGAATGTTTATTTTTATATCTTTTTTCTAAAAAAAATTTATCTTAAAAAAAAATTGACAAGCTCGCGGGCCGAAGGGTCAAATGTATTCTAAAATGGCTTGGTCCATTGTCATATATATATATATATATATATTATCCTAAGGACGAAGGGTCAAATCTATTCTAAAATGGGTTGATTTCACAACTGGTCGCTGAAGTTATGTCAAAATAAAAAAATGATCAGTGAAGTTTAAAACTTGCACTAACAGTCCCTGAATTATCATCCGATTTCAGTAATGACCATTGAATGACCTTTTTCATTTTAATTAGAATTTAATGGACTAAAATAGTTGAAACTTGAGCCTTGAGAAGCTAAATTGCAAATTTGACAATAGTCTCCACATTCATATCTACACCTATCCATTTCATCACCCTTTTCTCTATCTTTTTCTTTGCTCCACTCCCGCACGGCTCAAATTTTGCCCCCATCTAATTAGTATATATGTGTATTTATATGTGGGTGTTAATTTGTGATTGACTGGACCGAGTATATTGTTCTTCAATGGCCACTGATGAAGAGTAGGGATGGCAAAATACCCCGCCCCGCCCCGTCAAAGGCGGGGGGGAGGGGGGGAGCACCTCCGCTCCGAACCCGCCCCGTTGCCATCACTAATGAAGAGATCCCACTTGTTGAAAACACTGCATCAACTCCAACCTTAAACCAGAAGATAGATGTTCATATATTGTGTTGGGCTTTCTTGTTGATTTTCTTGGCTTATGGGGTTGCCCAAAACACAGATAGCACTATCAATACTGTGAGTATTAATTCATTTCTCCACATTCATATCCATACCTACCCATTTCACCAAACTACAAATGAGGATCAAACGGGACTCAAGATTTAGCTTGAAATTGATCGAAGATTGATTTTTTAATAGGAAATTGAAGAAATCAGGACATTTGGGGAGTTTGAGACGTGGGTCTAAGAGAATGAAATGAACCAGTCTGCGAGTGAGCTTGGAAAGGAGAGCAATGGGTCATGGGCGGAGCCATTCAAGGCTCAGGGTGGGCACAGGCCCACCCTGGGCTTTTGGGCAAAATTTTTTTTTTGGACTCCAATTTTTTTTTTTTTTTAGTTATTTCAGTTCAAAGATAAAGCCCAAACTAATTAATACAATTCAAATTCTGCCCAACCCAATCTATACCTCTGACTCTAAGGCTCTAACCTCCTTAATCTCGGACGACTAGCCAATCAAACCGAACTAATATTCTTGAATAAGACAGCAAAATGACTGCTTGTATAGTTTTAAGAGTGAAGTATAGCAGTGATGATTGGATCAAAGTAAAAGCCGATATTTGTAGGTTTGTGGTGCTGGTTTCATTGACAAGCCAAAGAATGTATGACGTAGAGTGGCTCCAATCAATCTATAACTGCCTTCGAAATAAGAATATTCCTTTAGGTACCTAAAAAAAAATTCGGGGGCCGTTGGCCCCCCCTAGTCCAACAGGCTGGCTCCGCCCCTGCAATGGGTATTGGTTGTGAATTTGAGGGAATTAAGATTGTGGAGATTATGGTGTCACTAATTTTGGCTTTGGGATTTATGTATGGGGTTTGAATTTGATAATCATTTACAGATTTGAGGTTTTGGATTTGACATTGTTGAATTTTGAAAGGAAAAAATTGATAATCATTTACCGTTTTAAGTTTTAACTATTTTGGTCCATTAAGTCTCAATTAAAATGAAAAAGTCATTCAATGGTCATTACTGAAATCGAATGATACTTTAGTGACCATTAGTACAAATTTTAAACTTTAATAATTGTTTTATAATTTTGACGTAACTCAACCACCTTTTGTGAAATTAACCCATTCTAAAATTGAAATCTCAATAGGATAAATCCTAGTATCACTGAAACCACAAGAACAAGCACACTATCGACGGGCCTTGTCTACTCCAGGTAATTCCCCAAGGCATTAGGCTCGAGTAAATCAGATTAACTCCATTTGTTTTTGTTTTTTGTTTTTTGTGTATCTGGCTCCTACAATTTCTCACAAGAAGCTAAATTTCTGTTTTGATTTCACATTATTCGCTTATACAAATATTGGGTATTCCTTCGAATTTTTATTATTTTCCTGACTGCAATTGTTGATAGCCGTAAACTTTCAGTAGCGTCAATTATTGATATATCCTTGTTTTTCGGCTGGCTGTGAAGTGAATCTAGTTGTGTACAAGCAAAATGTTAAAGCAAATGCTGGCATGCTGCAAGGTGTACATATCTGAAAGCCGAAACAGGGCTTCATTGGAGGCAATTGAAAGGGCAGCCAAGCTATTTCCAGAGGCTCTAATTGTCAACAAGTTTGAAGACGAAACTTATAACAGAGTTGGCTACACCCTTGTGTCCAAATCGGTTCCGTGTTGTACCCTCAAGAGTGCTGTTTTTGAAATGGTGAAAGCTGCTTTTGAATCCATTGATCTTGAAATGCACACTGGGACTCATCCTAGGCTTGGTGTTGTGGACCACATTTGTTTCCATCCCTTGGTTGGTACTTCTTTGGATAATGTTGCAGGAACTGCAAAATCTCTGGCTGTTGATGTTGGCTCAAGGCTTCAAGGTTTGTTCTCTTGAAACTAAGATTTTGAAGATACACAGAATTGGGCTAATTTCATTTTATGCGTTAAGACTCTGTCATTGTTCGTTCTTCATGATGTGTCAAGAGGAATCTAAATGAGTTCTACAGAAGTGAAACATGAAGATTTGATGTGCATGGAAAATTAATTTGGGAAATTCGTTTGGCGGTTAACTACTTGTAATTAAGTACTTGCAAAAACACGACTTTATGCATACTAGGGTGACCTTATGATTAAGTTTGTAGCACCTAAATCCAAAGGTTACACATATTTCTTTTCCCTTCATTTGATTAGAGAAAGAATACCCTTTTGTCCACAACTTTATCCCTCCAGGTTTGATGAGATCCATTTTATCAGGTTTATATACTTTTCACAATAAGTATATTACGGCATTGATTCCGATAAAGCTTCGGAATAAGAGATCTTTACATGGTTCTTTGATCATTTGCTTACATGCTTGTGTGTATGTGCTCGTATTTGAGGCAGAAGGGATTTGAGTTCTGAAACTTGTTTTGCATTAGAGTGACTTGTGATATCAGATTTGTGAGAATTGACATATCCTTTTCAATTGTTAGACATTCATCCCTTAGGATTGAGCGAAAATGAATATCTTCCTTTCTTTCTATCTTCCGTCTTTTTTTAATGATTTTAAACATAGCTTGTGCATGGAAATTAATTTGGGAATTTCGTTTGGCTGTTAACTACTTGTGATTGAAATGAATTTCGGGAAATTGTCCAAATAGTCGTCTTCCATCTTTATTGGTTTACTGCAGAAGAGAAATCTGAATCGCTAAATCAATTGGTTTTTTGGAGATAGCAATTTAGAGAGTTCTTTGTAACTTATGGCCTCATTTTCATAGCACAGATATAAAAAACAGCCTATATATTTTGGGGTGATTGCAAACAGCTGAACATGTTTGACGTAGCATATATGTTTATGATCATTATTGGTTTAAGGCTTTAAGCTTTGCCTGCCTTGTCTCTGTCTAGTGCATTATCTTTGATATAATAGTCCTCATTGAAGTCTTTAATTTTTGTTTTTTTTTTTTGTTTTGTTTGTTTGTTTGTTTTTTTTTTTTTTAATGTTTAGACAATTCTCTAAACATCTTTGAAATGCTATTGATGTGTTGCTTGGTTTTTTCCATATTAATTACCACTTTATACGTTTCGTTGATAAAGATTGAAGGCTGAAGCTTAAGTGCAAAATTACAAACTTCTAACCCCACTTTATTCACATCTTTGAATAGAACATGAATGCATTCATTTGTCAAAGTTAAGTAATCCTGTAGAAGACAAACGCGATATCTCGGGTCAAATGATTACTAGCATAATTGTAACCGAGAACCCCCTAATGACACACAAATATAACTTGATTAGTATTCTTGTGATTGTGTTATTGTCAGAAAGCAACTAAGTGTTTTTTCTTAGTTCTCGGCACAATTGACTTGAAATCACTCGCCTTCCTCCAAATGATCAAACATATCATGTGTTAATCTATATGGATTTGTAGGCATTAGCTATCTTAGGGCTTGAATTCCTTCAACATAGAACTTAGAAGTTAAGGTCTTCCATCCTCAACCTCTTGAACAAATCGTTTCTCAACTATAATTCTTGGACTTGCTATAAAATAACATATGCATAATAAACTAAATATTTACCTTGAGAAAAATAATTTATCTCAATATGCTATTTGCATAGATATATCGTCTCATGACTTCATTTCATGCTTTTAAGGCTTATTTCTATCACGGGAAGGGGTCGTGGGGTTGGAATTGAGTGCTCAAACTTGGCGAAAACATGACTATACTTGATGAACCTTAAAAATTAAAATAAGTCTGCAGCACCTCAATTCCAAGGTTAAACATCTTTCTATTTCTTTTCATGTGATGTGAGAAAGAATACCAATTGTCCACAGCTTTATCCCTTAAGCTTTGATGAGTTCCAATTTATCAGTCATGCAGCTTTCGTGATGAGCATCTTATGCTTCTTATGGCATTGATTCCGAGAAAGCTACACAATAAGAGACCTTTACTTGGTTCTTCGATCATTTGCCCACGTGCTTCTGTGTATATGTGTGTATTTAAGGCAGAGGGGATTTGAATGGTGAAACTTCTTTTGCAGTAGAGTGACTTATAATTCCAGAAACATCATTCTTTTTCAATTGTTAAACATTCACATCCCGAAGGATCAAGTGAGAATCAATATCTTCCTTTTTCTTTCGGCGTTGTTAAAGATTTTATATATAGTTTGTGCATGGAAATTAATTTGGGAATTTCTTTTGGATGTTAACTACTCATGATTGAATGAATTTTGGGAAATTATCCAAAAGGTAAGACATCTTTATTGTCTTAATGCGAAGAGGAATCTGAATTGCTAATCAATTGGTATTTCGGAGATGGCAATTTGGAGACTTCTTCGTAACTTATGCTTCACTTTCATAAGCATAGGTAGAAAACTGCAGCCTATATATTTTAGGTCATTGTGAACACAATTGACATAGCATATATGTTTATGATCATTACAAGTTTGTTTAAGCTTTGCCTGCCATATCTGTGTGTCTAGTGCATTGTCTTTGACATACAGGTCCTCAATAAAGTCTACTTTTCTTCTTGTTTAGACAATTCCTTAGACATATTTGAAATGCTAATTACACGTTGCTTTGTTTTTTCATTTTAATAACTGCCTTATATAAATATGATAAAATCTTTAGTTCAAGCGCGAAATTACAAACTGTTTAAACCACTTTATTCACACCCTTGATTAGAACACGAATGCATTCATTTATCAAAGTTAATTGTCCTTAAGGCCTATTTACTTGGAAATATTGTTCCATGACTTCATTTCATGCTTTAAAGGCATATTCCAATAAGGGGAAGTGGTCGTGGGGCTGGAATTCAGTGCTCTAGCTTGGTGAAAACACGAATTTAGGCATACTAGAGCAAACTTACTACAGGTCTGTAGTGCAAAATCTGAAGGTTGCATGTTTTTCTTCTCCTTTTCATTTGATGAAAGAAAGACTACCAATTTGTGCACAAGTTTATCCCGCCAGCTTTGATGAGATCCAATTTATCAGGTTCATGTAGCTATCATGGTGGGTATCTTACGTTTCTTATGGCATTGGTTCTGACAAAGCTACACAATAAGAGAATAAGAGAGCGTCAATATTTTCCTTTTTCTCTGTCTTTCGAATTTGTTAATGATTTTAAACATAGCTTGCAGTTGCTACCTTCTTATATGGAGCTGCACATGGAGAGGCAAGGACCCTTGATTCAATCAGAAGAGAACTCGGGTATTTCAAGCCTAATTCAGGTGATAATCAGTGGGTTGGTGGGCCTAAATCAGAGTTTTTGCAACTGAGTCCAGACGAAGGACCTCCTCGAGCAGTTCAAGGCAAGGGTGTTGTCGTAATTGGAGCAACCCCATGGGTCGACAACTTCAATGTACCAATTTTCTCTAATGACATAACAGCAGTTCGTAAAATCGCAAAGAGAGTGAGTGGTAGGTGGGGTGGACTCCAATCGGTGCAATCTATGGCACTTGCTCATGGTGAAGGTATAATTGAGGTAGCCTGCAATTTGCTAGAACCAAGTAGAGTTGGTGGCAGTCAAGTTCAAGTTCAAATTGAGCAGCTTGCTAAGGAAGAGGGTCTAGAAGTTGGGAAGGGGTACTATACTGATTTTTCTCAAGAGAAAATAGTTGAAACTTACTTAAAGCTGAGTCATTATTCTGACTAACAAGCTACATTTTTTTTTTTTTTTTTAAAATTGTTATTCAATTTTAAGTCACATTAAATTTCCCCAAAAAGGGAAAATAGCGTTATGGCTGGATTGGTCCAAATACTGTTGGGATTGTGGGAAGGTGATTGGGGCTAGGCATCAGGACCGTATTTTTAGATGGGCCAGTTCAAGCCCAAAATGGACTTGAATCTGGTTGTTGATCAGATTGATCCATTTATTTTGACACCTCTAACGAGTTATATATCAATAACCATTTGTCCAAGATTCATAATACGAAAGCTTAGGAATACTATATTATTTTTTTCTTTCCCTGTCTTTATTTTTGTACTGTAGGGCATCCAATAAGTTATCAAGAAACAAAGATCATAATTTGACCCATTCAGATCCATCAATAAAGCTAAGTGAAATAAAAGGCTTGGCTTCTTCATCTGTAAGTTCTCTTGACCATGAAACTCTTCCTGCAAACCTGGCCCCTGGTCCACTGCATTTGTATTGTCCATAAAACACAGTCCTGCATGCCACCGACAAATTAACAACATTAAATATAACAAAGTGACAAGCATTTAGGCCAAAATTAGTTAGGTACAATAGTGCATTACAGGTAGATTAGTTACATGAGACAAAAACAATGGACATTCATGAATGGTTTAGAGTCATTCACACAAATATAAGATTCTGTGACTGTGAGTGGATATATATGATTGTCCCTTTATATAAAGGGTATATATAATGGTGAAAGAGCAGTTAGTGCTATTAGCCTATAAGAAAAAGAGAGAATTATAGGTACAGACACCCTTCTATTTCTATATGCGTAGGTTGAAGAGTGGAAAGGTGACGGCACCGTCCCATGCCCGAAATGAAAGATTAGTAGCGGTAAGTTGGTCGTTAATCTTTAAAAATGAGCAAATTGTTGTCGAACTTTTCATTATAGTTCGAGAATTAATGATCCCTATGGTAAAAACTGTCGAAATCCTTCGTTAAATAGTCATATGTAAGGTCAGATGTCCTTTCCATGTTCAACTTTATTTAGTTTACAAAACTTGAACACATTTTTATCATTTGGGATTGATTGTGCATTGATGATCAAAGGTCGAAAACTAACTTGCTCACTTCTTGAAGGTTGACGGGTAGTAAGAAGCTTACTGCTTGAGAAATAAGTTTGAGGACCAATGCTGAAATTTCTAGTAAAGAACGCACTTTCGAAGTCCATGCATGTTCTTTTAAATTATGCGTTTGTTTGACATCCATTTTTTTCTCATTCTCTTTCTCATTTTTTTTTTCTTTCTTCATTTCAACCACACATTCTATTATTACACATAAATCCAAAAATTCTCCTTACTTTTTAATCACATATTTTTCCATCAATCACTATATACGTGGATCTAAACAATCAATATATATGGATTTTCGTGACAGAGTTTAGATCTTGTGTAAAACTTTTGACACTTTACTAGAGTTTTGAAGTGTCAATTTTTAAATGAACTAAAGAAATTGACCTCTAAGTTGATATTGTTTGTAAGAACCGTGTTACTTATTTTGACATTTACGAAAGATGAGTACCTAGTTGGGTAACCAAACATATTTCCTATTAAGTAATTTCCTCAACAAATACTATGAGCTTGTTTTTTTTGTCCAAAATGCATTGTGAAATAATATTTTATTAGAGAATATGTGGTTAAAAAATAAGGAAAAGTTTTAGATTTAAGTGTAATATTATTTTATTAAATAAATATGTGATTAAAAATAAGAGAGAGAAAAATGTGTTTTGAAATAAGATGAGATCACATGATAACATTTGTAAATGTGTCGGTGGGGTTGGGGTGCGTAGGTAGGTAGGTGAAAGCTAGAAAAAGAAAGAACTTACATTTCTCTAGTGGGATCACCCCAGTTATACCAGCCCTTGGGAATTATAATGTTGTCCATGTATGTATATGCAAATATCACTCTTGAAAAAGGACCCCATGCCCTTCCAAGGTACAAAGCCCCTGAACCCGTGACCTTACAGTTCACAAATGAGAACCCAGTGTCATCTAATATACTGCTTCTTCCTTGTGCTGTCACTGCTCCTATTACCGGTGCTATTGCATGCACCTGACATTTCTGCATAACGAACCAAGACTCGATAAGACTAAAAAAGAGAGACGTGAATTTTTTTTTTTTTT
>CAIGRO010157740.1:0-17609 GCA_903798355.1 Fraxinus baroniana | reverse complement strand
CTCGGTGCATTAGTGAGTCCAAATAGCATTGCTAACCACTCATACAAGCCATATTTAGATTAAAAAGCATTTTTCCACCTTCCCTCATTCGAATCTGGTGGTGTCCACTTTTAAGATCAATTTTACTAAACATGCAAGCACCATACAATTCATCCAACGTATCATCTAACCTAGGAATATGATGACAATACTTTACCGTTATGTTGTTGATGGCTCTGCAATCTACATACATACTCTAAGTCCCATCTTTATTTGGCACAAGTAGCACTGGAACGACACATGGACTCATGCTCTCCCTCATGTATCCCTTGCTCATCAATTTCTCCACTTGCTTCTGAAGTTCCTTTGTCTCCCCTTGCTGGCCAATTTGGCATGACAACTCCAAGAACGAAGTCAATTTGATGCTCAATGCCTCGAATGGGTGGCAACCCAGTAGGCATGTCCTCTGAAAATATATCTTCAAATTCCTGTAATAAAGAGATAGTCAAATTAGGGAGGGGTGCGTTAGATTCCTTAAGATTGAGGAATGACTCCTTATAAACCAACAATATAACTTGTTGCCTTTCAATTATCGCTATTTTCAACTCACCATCCCTTGCAAAGAAGTTTACTCCCGACTTTTCTCTGTTCCCAGAGCTTCTCTTTCTTTTCTCTCATGTGGCTCCACTCTCTTTTGCTCTCTACTAGCCACCTCAACATTTTTTCTCATACTCACCATCCCACTATTTCCTTACATTTTCTCTAACTCTTTCACTCTCATTTCTTCCTCATTTTTCATGTGACGGGGTTAATGGCACAAGAGTAATGGACATCCCATCTTTAACAAAAATATAACGGTTCTTGTACCCATCATGAATAACCTTCATATCATATTACCATGGTCTATCCAATAAAATATATCCCGCATACATAGGTACCACATCACACATTATCTTATCCCAATAACTACCAATTGAAAAATTAATCAACACCATCATGTTCACCTTAACTTCCTCACATTCATTTAGCCATTATAACCTATATGGTCTGTGGTGTTTTAATACAGTTAATCCTAAATTTTCTATAAGATTTGTGGTAGCTACATTGGTACAGCTTCATCCATCAATGATCATGCTACACACTTTATTGTTAACATGGCATCGTGTATGAAATATGTTTTCTCTTTGTTGCTTCAAGTCACATGCCTTGATTTGAATGTGGGAGCTCGCCTTATGACTAGTAACTCTCCAACAGTAAATTCTAAGTTGTCTCTTTCACTAACCTCTCCCAATGTCCGCATGCCTTCATAATCATTCTCACTGTCACTCGCCATCTCTCCATTGTGCAAGATCATTGTTCTTTTGTTTATGTATTGAGAAGCGATGTGTCCTGTTCCCAAGCACTTGAAACACTTGATATCTCGATTTCTAGCTGACAGTGGCTCTGCTTTGGGGGTTGTTCTGCTAGTACCATCATCTTTCCACTTTGGCATTTCAGTCATTCCTTTCAAAACAGCTCCATCTCCTTTGTTATCCCACCTCGATTTCCAAGATAAATTAGAATCCGAAGTACTCAATGGTTGCCTATCTATCCCTTTCCTCTTCAACTGTTTCTCTATCTTCATGGCCCCATGCAACATGTCTTCGATCTCCATACAGTGCTGCAACTCAACAACAATAGCAATGTCTTTGTTCAACCCATTTATGAAACAAGCCATGGTGGCTTCCCGATCCTTTTCCACCATACTCTTCGACCTCTGATATAAACTTTGCAATTTCTGATGTAGCTCCCTATAATAATGATAGGCACGAACCGCTTCCGAATGATAGTCTTCAACTACTAACCGTTCGCTCACGATTTCCCCTCCTTGATGTAACCACTTGATCCTACCAAGTTATGGCGTAGTCAAAAAATTCAAAAACTGCTATTTTCACCTTATTTTCCTCCGAATAAATATTACACTCAAATATCAACTCTATCTTCTTCTCCCACTCTAGATAAGCCTCTGGATCACTCTTTCTTTTAAACGATGGAATTGACATCTTAATATTGCCCATATTTCCATCTAATTCATCTCCAAAATTATTTCTACCCCCTCTTTCTAACCTACCCCCTCTATTTCTCATCCTACCCATATCACCCACCATCGATGCACCCTCATCCATGTCACTACCATACTCATAATCATCATGCACCTTCATCCTAGACTCTTGCCGCCCGGTCTCTTTGCATTTGATTATCCCCTATGAAGATTTGCCACCGATGTTGCCACCGATGTATCTAACTTATCAAACCTTTCACTCACATCCCCAAGCACCCTTTCAAACTGCCTTATTACATCCTCTACCATGTTCATTTGATTCGACTATCTGATTGAATTGGAACCCTCCCTATCTGACATCCTAATTCTATAGAATTCTAGCCTCGCAAATGATCACTTGTGTATCACTCAATTAATGCCTTTTTCCCTCTACTAATCTCACCACTCTGCCTTTACCACTTAATGCTTTCGTCCAAGTACTTCAAAGAACAAGTTGAACTCAACAAAATGTGTTCCCGGATCCAATCGAGTATGATCACGAATTGTGATAGGAAAAAAGAAAAAAAATGAAGAATTACTCAAGAACAAGAAAGAAGTGAGGAGTTGTATAAATGAAACCAATGGAAAATTCAAGAAAGTAAAATGGAATGAAATTGAACAATCCCTTTTTTTTACTAAAAAACTGAAAATTGAAAACTTTTGAAAATTCCCGGAAATAATAATACTAATTTTTTTTGAATTTTTTTTTTGACTTTTTTAACTTGAGAATTCAACTACAAATCCAGTGAAACAAACGAAAATTAATTTGGACTCTTAAATAACCCAAAAAACGACTTTGACTTTTTTTTTTGGTACTTTTTTGGATCAAAACTCAAAAACTAAAAACTGACTTGAAGAACGCTAGAAAAAAGAAAAAGAAAACAAGACTTAAAACAATAAAATGATATAACCTTGATTATTTTGGAGCTGTGATGAGAACCACGTAGCAACGATCACTATGCACCTTCGCAAAAGATTGACGATCCCAAGAAAGCTAGAGAATAATCCGATTTCGAGTTTGAACCAAGAATAATGAACCAAGAAACCAAACAAAATTGAATTTGAATGACCTCTTGATTACACAACGCGTGATCCACACTCGATGTTGAACTCCATAAGTTCACAAAGTTCTAAGAAGAATAAGAATTGAAAGCAAAATAGCCTTTCGATTAATTCTCAATAATGTTGTGTGTTTTACAATGAAAATAATAAAATCTATTTATACTAAGCCATAATTAAGGTGGTTAAAATGGAAATAGACTCTTAAGATTACAAATATTTCAAATAAAATAGAATCCTAACCAATAAAGTAAGTTTGGAAAAAGAAAATTTTGGCTCCCCAAAATAGCCATGTGTCCGCATGGTGTTTTTCTATGCGGTCTCATAGAACAATTCGAAACCTAATTTTTAAATTCGATAGACCTCTATGCGACCGCATGGCTTTAATTTGAACTCCTTTTTTCCTTGTGCAGAATTTCGTGCTGTTTTCAAAATGTACTCATAGACGAAAATTCAACACTCAAGCTGAAAGTTATACCTATTTTCATCAACGCTGCTCGTTCACTACTTGAATCGAGTTGATCCATTTGGTTTCTTTTTTCGAGCCCAACATGAAACTTGTTCCTTGACTTGTTAACTTTGACACTTCATCCACCATATCTTGAGCAAGCAATCCCATAACTTCTTTCACCCTCTTTGCCTTCGAACGCATCATCGGGCCTCCTTCGATGATCAACGAGTCTCATCATGGGCTCGACTTCGTCGGGCTCGACTCTTGGATCGCCCCACTTCAAACTTACATCAGTGACCTTTTATTAAGATTATTTTGTCCTACTCCACTTGACTTAATCAAGATATATAAATCATTAAAAGAATATCTTTATCACTAATCATTCTGCAAAAAAGTACTTTAATATCATAGGAATGAGTTGAGAAATAATTTCCTAAGTAAGTAAGATCTTGAGATCTCCTATCAACTAGGTAGGGTTACCATTATAAAGACCCTTATGTAGTAGACTTTAATCATATTCCTTTCGATAGGCAACATATTTGATCTTTACCCAAACCTTTCGTAAATGGATCCACAATATTCTCCTTTGATTTCACATAATCTATGGAGATGATGCCATTAGAGATTAGTTGCTTAATGGTATTATGTCTGCGACATATATCTCTAGACTTACCATTATACATGCTTCTTCAAGCCTTCTAATAGCCTATTAAATATATACTTATTGCAGGTACGAGTTTAGGCCAACATTAATATCTTCCAAAATATTACGAGGTCATTCTGCTTCTTCTCCAGCTTTATCCAAAGCAATGAACTCTGATTCCATTGTTGATTGACCCGTACACATTTGGTTTGTATATTTTCATGATACAGTAGCTCTACCAATGGTAAATATATAACCACTAGTAGACTTGGAATCCTCCATGTTAGACATCTAATTTGCATCACAATATCCTTCCAATACCACGTGATGAAATGTAATCCATAGGTTAAGGTATACTTTAAGTAGATAAGAACCCTTGTTAAAGCCTTCCAATGATCATGGCTTTGATTATTTTTGAATCTACTAAGTTTATTCACAGCATATGCTATATCCGATCGAGCGTAGTTGGTAATATACATTAGACTGCCTATAACCCGTGAATACTTTAGTTATGACACACATTCACCCGCATTTTTGACTAAGTGTAAACTTGGGTCAATATGAGTTTTCGCAAGACTTTTCTCAAGTATATTATACTTCTTCGGTACACTCTCAATGTAATAAGATTGGGAAAGTATGATATCTTCAGTGTTCTAGAGATCTTAATCCCTAGTATCACATTAGCAACACCCATATCTTTCATATCAAAATGCTTCCTTAGCATTCTCTTGGTGTTTAGCATTAGTTTGTGACTATTTGCCATTATCAACATGTTGTCTACATATAGACACACAATTACATAGACATTTGGTATATGTTTAATGTATACACATTTATTACACTCGTTTATCTTAAATCCGTTTTGACAACATCGTTTTGTCAAACTTTTGGTGCCATTATTTAGGAGTTTGTTTCAATCCATACAAGAACTTAACAAGTTTACAAATCTTGTGTTTGTGATTAGGAGAGACGAACCCTTTGGGTTGTTCCATATATATATCTCATCTTCTAACTCACCATTCAAGAATGCCATTTTTACATCCATTTGATAATCTCAAGATTGTATATTGCAACAATCGCAATTAATAACCGTATCAAAGTGATTCTAGTTACGGGTGAGTATGTATCAAATAAGTCAAGTTCCTCCTATTACCTATATCATTTGGCAACCAATCTAGCTTTATATTTATTAATGGATTCATTTGATTTAAGTTTCTTCTTAAAAACCTAAAGGCTTATTTCCATGAGGTAAATCAACCAACTCCCAAGTATGATTTTTCATTATCGAATCTATATTACTATTGATAACTTCTTTCCAATGCGGTGCTTCTAGTGTAGACATGACTTCATTGAAAGTATGGTGCTGTTGTTTGATGAATAATTCCATGTTCGAAACAGAATTCTTCAAACGATACCCTGCATGCATCTCCTCTATTACTATGAATATTCTTTATTCATTTACCAAGTTGAATTTCAACTTCCGCCTTATAATGTTTAAAGAAATTCAACACCTTGTCTTTACTTGTTAAAAGAAAGACATAACAATACTCTGTACATTCATCAATGAAAGTAGCGAAGTATTTCTTACCACCTTTAGTTTNATTTACCAAGTTGAATTTCAACTTCCGCCTTATAATGTTTAAAGAAATTCAACACCTTGTCTTTACTTGTTAAAAGAAAGACATAACAATACTCTGTACATTCATCAATGAAAGTAGCGAAGTATTTCTTACCACCTTTAGTTTGAACATATTTCAAATAACAAATGTCGCTATGTGTTAGTTCTAAAGGTGTGGTGTTCCTTTGAAATGAGTGGAACTGTGTTTTAGCCCATTTTGATTCAACAGACACTTCACATTTATGATTAGGATTGATCTTAAGCACATAAATTAAACTTTAATTCATAAGTTTGCGCAAAGATTTATAATTCACATGCAGAATTTAAGGTTTTATTCAATATGCTTTGCTTGATACAATAGTAAGAACGTTCACTTTGAACATTCCATCACATATGTATCCCTTTCCTACATACATCTCATTCTTAGTGAGTACAAATTTATTGGATACAAATACAAGCTTAAAGCCATTTTTACTAAATAGAGATTCATACACTAGATTATTTCATATGTCTGGCACATGTAGGACGTTGTTGAGGACAAGTTCTTTATCGGATGTTATCTTCAAAGTGACATTCTCTTGTCCTTCAACTTTGGAACTTGTAGAGTTCTCCATGAAGAGTTGTTCTCCATCCAGTTTTTAATAATTTGAGAACATCGCCTTATCTGCACACATACGACGGGTAGCACCAATGTCAACCCACCAATCTATTGAGTTTCTAATAAGGTTTCACTCGAAAACAACTACAGATAAATTCATCTCTTATATCCATTCATAAAGGGTGTCTCTTTCAACCATGTTAGTTTGTGCACTCTTCTTTGATTTTCGACATTCACTTGAGCAATGTCAAGCTTTTCCACAGCTGTAGTAGTTCCCTTTGAAATTTTTGGCCTTCTTGGAGTTGTCTCTTCGCGGTGCCTCACGGGAGAACTTTCGCTTCTTTTTGACAGCTTTCGAGTTGGTTTCAACAAAGTTTGTTCCAAGTTAGACAATAGGCTTTTTATCAGATTTCCTATTGTTTTCTTCGATCCTCAAGCTGACAATCAACTCTTCCAAGTTCATTTCCTTGAATTTATACTTGAGGTAGTTTTTGAAGTCTCTCCACACAGGAGGGAGCTTTTTGACGATGGCAGCAACTTGGAAAGATTCACTCAATTCCATCTTCTTGGCATAAATGCCATGTAGTAGAACTTGAAATTCTTGCACTTGGCTAATCACTATTTTGGAATCCACTATCTTGTAGTCCAGGAATATGCCTACTAGAACTTTTTAGTTCCGACATCCTCGATCTTGTATTTCTTCTCCAAAGAATTCCACAGTTCTTTGGTCGAGTCCTTCGAACTATATACTCCATATAGTGTATTGTCCAATCCGTTCAGGATATAGTTTTTGTATAGGAAGTCTGACTTCCATGCATCCAAAGCAATAATTGATTCACGATTATTGTCTCCTTGTACTGTCGGTTTAGTTTCCTTCATAAACTTTTTCAAGTTTAGAATGGTAAGATAGAACAACATCTTATGTTGCCATCTCTTGAAGTCCATACCTCCAAACTTTTTAGATTTTTCCCCATGCGGGATTTCAATATTTTGAAGTGGTATAGCCAATAGCGAAACCACATTGTTTGAACCATTTTGACTTGAAGTAGCCTCAATGGTTTCCATTTCTGTTACACAAATAGAAGTTCAACGCAAATAAATCAAAAGAAGAAAATATCACACGAATGTGTATTCTAAAAGATGAAGAGAAAAGATTAACAAAAACCACATATACAAAAAAATTGTCTTAATATTGTCGACGACGCTGGCTAAATATAAGTGCACATGAAATGGTTGTTGTATATCGAACAAACAAAAAATAAAGTTTAATCCGCAAGAGCGTGACTAAACAATATAATAAGGTGATTGGAAATGTAGTATGAAAACTACAAATGAAAACAACGGGCAGCCAAGAAATAAAGTAGTAGAAGAAGAATAATCCGAGGCAAGTGATTTCACTCTTTCTTTAAGATAAAATTGCCCCGCAACGATGCTCACGATTCACGGCACTTGTCTCCCAAGATACAACAGATTCAACTTGTGGTAGAAGCACTTCAAACCGCAAGTTACGGCGAACTTTCGACGGAGTTTCTCCCTATAAAGAAGAAAACAGTTTGAATGAATTTGGAAGTGATTTGCAAGAGTTTTAATACAATTTAGAAGCACTTCAAACCACAAGTTGTGGCGAACTTTCACCAAAATTTCTTTCTACAAAGAAGAAAATGGTTTTGAATGAATTTGGAAATTATTTGCAAGAGTTTTTATGCAATGCTCGATGCAAATATGGTATAGGATGCCTAATGGACTTCCAAAGGGTCCTATATATAGAGGATGTGGGGTTGTGAATGAAGTATTGCGCTCCAAACTCCACAACTCATGCCAAAGATCAAACAATTTACTATTGCTAGCCTATCGTCATTGCCTCGCTTGAGCGATAAAAACAGAGACTTCGTCGCTAGCCTGTCGCTCGAGCGACAGTCCAGCATCAGGCGAGCAGCACATTTAGGCAAATTTTCTCTATTTTCTTTCTAACTTTGGATCGTAATTTCTCATTCATCCGGAATTTATTTTTGAGATTTCAAATATACTATGACGATATACTTGACGAGTAGAACAAGTTTTAGAACAAGTTGGTCTATTTACATTTATAATTTAACTATAGGACCAAGTCCAAGTGTTTGGTCGAAGTTGACACAAAAGGGTCTTTTCCAAGTTATTTTCAATTTTGTGAACCAATTTCCAATAGGTTAAAGAGAAGGCTTTTAGGCGCTTTAATTCAAGGTTTCAAGGATCACAGGTAATGACTCTGATACCATCTTGACATAGGCAAAGAGAATTTTTATTGGTGATTTAGAATGAGTATGTACAATGGTTTATATAGGGATAAACCCTTCAATTGGTTTCCTATAATTTGTATACGTGATCTCCTACAATTATGTAATATTATCAATCTATGATTTGTGCACATCTATCAATTACTTAATTATTTGATATTCACTGGAGTTAGCAGAAATTAGGAAGGTGATTGTGTCACAATGTTCATTTAGAATCAACGAGACATTGATTGCGTATTAGTTCATTGTTCCTTACTTTCACTTGCACCAAAATATATCAACTGTTGGAGACTGAATGCTTTGAGGATGGCTCTTCATGTATATCTTCGACCTTATCTTCAACAGATTTATTATAAAAGTTCATTGGAATTCTATATCTGCACAACCTATACTAATTTAAAAATATATTAAATAATTGTATCAATTATTCTAAAATAACAAACAACTAAACATTCTCGTTCTCCCATTATGCGTCGCCTTTTTGTTATCTGTTTCGTGTGGAAAGTCGGGCCTCACTAACAATTAAAAGAGTCAGACGATTGTGTAAGGAATAAACCTCTCGAGACAAAGTTCCAACGAGGGGTCTTTTATTTATAAAGATTACAGTTTGCATGAAACGAAATGCCTCTAAGGGGCACAAGCACACAAAGAAATTGAAAGTTTGAAAACAAGAAATTAAAGGAAAAAAAATTACATAGTCTCTGTTTGAGAGTGATTTGATCGGGGCTTTTTTCCAGGCTATCTTTGTCCTTTTATACTTATTTGACAGTTTTGTGGAACAGTTTGACAACTGCTTGTCGCCCTATAACTACCCACTTTCTCCATAATGGCCGACTTGTCAATAAACTGTCGTCTTTAACTGTTACCATTACTCATATTACTTAACTGCTTCCCATCGAGATTCTTGGATCGTGGAATGCGATGAGACTACCCATTAACTATGTTAATAATCGTCGCCTTAAATAATAACTAGACATTGTGTTCGCCCAGATCCTGGCCGTCTTGCGGGATTGGGCGATGATGGGGCCGATGTTCTGAATAACAATGAAGTACTATATTTGCCCTAATCTTGAACGTCTTGCAGGCTTGGGTAGTGATGGGACCCCGCTACATAACTCCATTTTGGATTGTTCACATGGCCTCATTTGGGCCTATCCTTCAAATTTCCTAATTGGCCTTCATTCTTTGGGCCATTTAACTGGGCCTCATTTTCGTTCGTCAACAATTCCCCCCCAATATGGCAAAAATTAATATCGATCATTAATTTTAGGCCATATTCATTCTTTGTATTCTCCCGCAATATTTGAAATCCCAAGAAGGCGAAGAATCCTAATCATTGCTTTGTTTAACGGTGACCTTCTACATCCCAAAGAAATACAATAATCTCGCTACTCTTATAAACCGCGAAGTGTACCGACAGCCAATTGTATTAATGAATTAGCCATTTTATTCATTCGTGTGATGTCTTTTGCATGGATTCTGAAACAACATAATCGACGTTTTCTCTGATCGTCAATAGTCCCCAAAATTTAATTACTAACCTGTGCCATATTCATGCACATTCCCTTTGTGGAATCTTTAACCTTTTGATATTCCATCTTTTCCTCAAAACTTAGACCTTTAATTTCGATTACCATGCATGAATCCGACCCTTCATATTCTGCCTCTTCGCCTTTGAACCTCTATAAAACTGAGTGACTATTACATACTTGTCATCTTCATCCTCATTTCCCATAACCCATTTGTTGCCATCACTTGTCACTCAAATAATCGATCTTCCATATCCATCAGATCAATTATTTCTTCTTTCAATCAAAATGAATTATTCTTTTTCCAATTTCGCCACCTGTCTTGACATCTTCTTTGGTATGGGAGGTATAGGAAATGTTCTCTGGTCAATGAAGGTCTTTTCAGCATCCTTTTCCATTTATGATCTCTATAGGAAGTTCTTGATGTGAAACAATGGCTTGTAGAAAGTGCTTCCTTGCCCATTTGCCCATCATTGCAGCTATGCATTTAGGAAAGCAATGAAGGCCGATTTATCCTTTTCCTGTAGTAGTTGATATGAGAAAGATGGTAGCCTGTTTCCAATTGCAGGTTATAGACCATTGTGTTCTGTATCTTTTGGCTTTGTAATGAGTACTTGTTAATGAAAAATTTACTTGAGTGTACTTCGCTCTTATTTTATTTAAATGTAAACGTCCAACTTTTATTTGTTTTGGAGACGTGGTGTGTGATTTGCATCTTGATTTTGCGTCATAAGAATTTCTTATATCTATTCACTTTCCCATATGGAAGGAAAATACTTCTTCAAGTATTTACCATTGATAAACCTTATATGTGTCGTGTCATCTAAATCTTCCAAATGATAAGCTCCATTAGAGAATATGTTTTTCACTCTATATGGTCCCTCCCAATTAGGTGACTACCTTCCATACTTTGGATCCTTGGTATCCAAAGGGAATATTGTTTTCCAAACCAATCGCCCAGGCTAAATGACTTAGTTACAACTTTTTTGTTATAGAACTTAGCCATCTTTTTTTTTTGGAACCTACAACCTATCTAGGACGTCTAACTTCAACTCGTCCAATTCTAACAAATTTTGGGTTAATGATTCTGCATACTCACCTCACTCAAATTATTTTACAATCCTACTCTAATTGACTGCACATTGATTTCCATAGGCAACACCACCTCTTGTCCATAAGTAAGTTGGAAAGGCGTTACCTTCGTGCTTGAACGTGGTGACTTCTTGTAAGCCCATAGAGCTTTGTTCAAACATTCATGCTAACTCCTGACATTTTTACTTATCATTTTCCTTATGATGTTTTTTAGAATCTTATTAGAAGATTTTGCCTGTCCATTTGATTGAGCATAATAAGGTGTGGAGTTTACTAGCTTAACTCCAAACTCGCTCAAGAATTCCTTCACTTGATTCCCATTTAAAGAAGTTTCGTGATCCATCATTAGAGTTTGTGGTATTCCAAATCTATAAATAATGTGGTCACGAATAAAGTCTACAATACTTTTCAGAAAAATCTCCTTTAAAGGTATTGCTTCTACCCATTTAGTGAAGAAATCAGTCGCAACAATTATAAACGTATGTTGCTTGGACGACGGGGGATAAATCTTCCCAATCAAATCTATCGCCCAACCTTTGAATGGCCAGGGTTTAATAATGGGTGTCATTTCTCTTGTAGGCGTTCTTTGTATGGACCATACTTTTGGCACGCTAAACAACTTTTCACGTACTCAACGCATGATTCTCCTATTTTGGGCCAAAAGTATCCACTCTCGATAATTAACTCATTATTTGGCCAGCTTTATGGGCACCACATATTCCTTCATGTACTTCGGACATAATTGTTTTGGCTTCGTGCAAGCTCACACATTTCAATAAAACACCATCTGGGCATTTCTTGAACAACTCCTCATATATTAGTACGTAATTCAATGAGCGTAACCTCATTTCCCTATTACCCCCTTCGTCAGGTTTTTTCAGGAATCTCTTTATCTCTACCCTCCAATCTATTGCATCTCCGTCTTGTATGCAATGAACATTAACCCTTCTCGCCCTCCGTTGCACTACGAGAAATATTACTCCATACTCACAAGTAGATTCCAAATTTAGCGCCTTTGAATAACTTGAAGCCATTTGGGCTAATTCGTTCCCTAAATCATTGTACATTCTGTTCCCGTATTGAAGCTCCACTTGATCAAATTCTTCCAACAATTTTTGGGCGATTTCATATTGGTTTATGAGAGAATTACTTTGGCATTTAAAATCACCAATCAATTGGTAAATTACTAATTGGGAATCGTCCCTAATGATTACATTCTTTATTCCCAACTCATTTAGTAACTATAAACCCACAATCAATGCTTCGTCTTCAGCTTGATTGTTGGTACACATTCCATACAAAGTGAAAGCGAACTTATAATAAACCCTTAAAGGATTTATCAAAACTATTCCTACCCATGCACCTCCATAGGTTTTTGATCCGTCAAAGTATAAAATACAAAGTTCTAGTTCAAACGAATCAACTTTCAATTCTATTTCTTTAGACATATCGATGCATGGATGGTCAATTAAAATGTTAGCCATTGCTCGATTTTTAACTGCTTTTGGGGTATGTACTATATTTCAAATTCTGATAATACCACGGTCCAAAGGCCTATCCTTTGGTGAAAATAGGGCGAGAAAACATATATTTAACCAAATTGACATTTGAAACTAAGTAAACAGTTACAGACCGTAAATAAACCCTTAATTTTGTACATGTGAAATATAAAGCAATGCATAATTTGTCGATAGCAGAATAATTACATTCGTATTTTGTTAACTGTCTAATTAAATAGTAAATCGTCATTTCATCTCCAAGTTAGTCTTCTTGCGCGACCATTCTTGCTATCGATTCTTGTTCAGTCGATATGTATACCTTCATTGGTTGCCCTTAGATAGGTGACACAAACGCTGGTGGATTTGATAGATATGTCTTCAGGCTATCAAAAATCCTTTGATGTTCACCCTTCCAGACGAACTCGTCCAGACTCTTTAGCTTTAAAAGAGGTGAAAAAGCTTTCGTTCGCCCTGCACAATTAGAGATAAAACCTCAAAAAGTTTATTTGGCCTAGGAACCTTTGCTGTTCTTTCTTGTTACTAGGTGGCTTGGCCTCTAAAATGACCCTTGCTTTATTCTTAGCAAGCTCAATTCCTTTTTTGTGAACTAAAAAACAAAGAAAATTCCCTACATTAACACCAAACGCACATTTCAGAGGGTTCAATTTTAGTTTGTACTGCCTTATTCGCTCAAATGATAGTTTTAACTGTACAAAATGGTTTTCCTCTTTAATAGATTTGACCACTATATCATCTACATATACTTCAATGAATTGACCTATCATGTCATGAAAAATCAAGTTCATTTCCCTTTGATAATCTATCTCTGCATTTTTTAACCGAAAGGCATAACCACCTATTCAAAGCATCCTAAGGCCTGACATCTAAAGGCAGTTTTATATATATCTTCTTCAGTTATATAAATTTGGTTATATCCTGAATATTCATCCATAAAAGAATACATTACGTGCCCGACAGTTGAATCTACTAAAGAATCTACCGTAGGCATTGAATATTCATCATTGGGCGTTGCTAAGTTTAAATTTCTAAAATCTATGCACACCCTAATACTACCGTTCTTTTTTAACACCGGTACGATTTTGGGCGTGGCTAAGTTTAAATTCCTGAAATCTATGCACACCCTAATACTACCATTCTTTTTTAATACCGGCACAATATTAGACAACCATTTAACATATCTAGCTATTTTAATAACACACGCCTTTAACAATCTCTCTATCTCTTTCTTTATTTCAGGCAATAAATTAGTGGCAAAAGCTTAGGAGGTTGTTCATGAGGTTTAAAATTTGGCTTAGTCAGGAAACTATGTTCTACCAAAATTTTATCTAAACCAGACACGTGTTCATATTCCCAAGCAAAACAATTCTTATATTTTTTTAACAAAGCGATTAATTTGTTATTTACCTCTTGACCAAGCGTCTCGCTGACAAATGTTGGACGATCCTCCCCTTCGTCGCTAATGTTCACTTTTATCAAAGGGTCTTGTACTTGATCCTCATTACTTCTTCATCTGGGTTCCTCGCCGATACTTCATCATCTAAACAATCCACCTTGTTAACTTTTCGGCCAATGTTCTGCTCCAATTCGAACACTCCTACCTTGTTTCTCAACGTCCTAAGTGCTGCTTCTTCTTTTGTCCTTTCTTTACATTCCTCATTAAAAGCCACCAATTTAGCTTTGAAGGCCTGGATATCGGCCATATTTTCTCGTTGCTTACAACTCATTAGATCTCTATCTTTATCCTTTTGCCAATTATTGGCTCCTCAAGGGCCACTATATTTGGCTTCATTTGAGTGAACATTTCAGTAAGTGCGTCTACTAATAACGGATCTTCGCTCTATGCGACAATCTGAGTTTCTTCCCCATCTTGCACTACCCTGACAGGTCCATAATCTCCTTCGTACATAAACCTTTGCATTGAGTTTACTTCTACAACGAATGGTCTATGGTCTGCTTGCACTACTTCAGCTTTCCTTTGTCATTCTAGAAGACCAAGCATTAGTGAAACGATGAAGGTATGCAGCGACTCTCAGGATCCAATCTCTTCCTAGCAGCACATTGTAACTAGTAGGACCATCTATCACAAAGAAGACAGTGGTCCCAGTGGTTGTTCCAATAGTTATGGCCAGTAGCATCACTAATTTAGCTGAAGTGGCTCCCCCATTAAAACTCGTAAGGATAACCTATGTGTGGATTAAATCGCTCTCTATCTTTGCAAACTTTCTCATCATTCTGGACGGGATGGTATTTATGGCTGCTCCTTTGTCGATGAGAACTTTTGCTACATGTATGACATTAACTAGGGCCTTCACGTACAATGGCTTCATGTACTTGGTTAATTTCATTGGTGGTCTCTTAAATATGACCTTTTCGACCGCATCAATTTCTACCTCATGTCTATCTTCTACTAGGTTATCCCCTTGTGACAAATCTATGTGCAGTATTTCACATTGGGTCTCTGCTTCTTAGACTTCTTCTTTACCTTTTCCCAATGTTTCTTCTTCAGTTATCCAACCTGTTGATGGCAGCAATGCCTCTTCTTCAGTTATCCATCCTGTGGGGGAGGGTAACATTCTTGGGGATGAGCCATATTTCTCAGCGTGAGGCACTCTCCACTTTCTCTTAGGCATTCCATACAATACATAGAAGTCAAAGGCTCGCTCAGACGGTTCGCCCAACAAATCTACCTCGCGGACACCTTCCGATACAGCTGCTTCAATAAAGTATGGCACGACACTCTTCTTTTCCTCTCTGCTTCTAAGTCAATTTCTTCTACGAGTCAGTCATGCCATCATCATCTTTTTTACCATATACCTCGTGAGACGTTTGACCTTCTTCACATCCCATTACGCAGGCTTCTTCTTCATTATCTTTCCTTTCCTCATCTTCGCTTTCTTTACTTCTGAATTCATTGGCTAATAAATAATTATTAACCATAACAAGAGTTAGCATACCGAATTGAATAGTGAGGGTTGGGTCCTCTTCATTTTCATCGTTCTTTTCGCGCTCAAATTTTAATCTCCCAGAAGAACTCTCTGGCAATTCCTCCATTGACTCACCCATACTAGCTTCTTTATCATCCTTGAGGATGTTTTGGTTAGCCACCTCAAGCAATTTAGGCACCTTAGGACTTGATGATCCCTGCGGTTGTCTCATCATTCGTCCATAATTTCGTTGGAAACGTCGTTGTTGGGTTCTGGTAATTTTTTTAAAGGGTACAAACCTTCGTGTACTATACTAGAATGAGTGTCATACATTCGACTGGCGAGGCTGTGGCCTGAACGTTCTCCCACTGTTTATCGATCTGAACCGTCTCTCAAAAGGCGATTTCCTATAAAATGGCATACTTTGTCCATCATGTTGGAAACTCGTCATACCATTAGGACGATGGTGATATCGCTATGTTCCGGGTCTTTCATTCACTTCTCCTCTACATCTAGCACACATGACACCTTCGTCTTTTTCAGATTCGTTCCCTTTGATATGTTCAAAGAGACTGATACGTGACTCAGGATCATTTTCTCCATCATCTACTACCAACTTGAATTTTGGCAACTCAGTTTTGAAACCAGATTTCACCATATTCACCGCAAGTGGCTTAGGAAAGGATTTTCATCCACTGCCATTTTCTTCTTAGCCTCAAACGTGAGTCGCCCTGACTCGATGGCATCCTGCAATACATGACGAAAAACCAGACAATTATTAGTCATATGTGACAATGCATTGTGCCATTTACAATATTTTTTACCCTTAATTTGTTCGGGATTTTGCAACTTATGCTGTCACTCAACTTTATCTGCTTATCCTTATACAGTTTATCAAATATAAGGTCGCTTTGGTCAAATCAAATGAAAATACTGTAGCCTTTTTATTTTCAATTTTTATAGGCTCATTCTTGTCGTCACTCTAAATTTGGCCATTATAGGACAAGCATATGCATATCCTTTAATTAATTCGATCATACATTTCTCCGTCTGATCATAATATTCGTCATTAACAACATGAACGTCAAAATTTGGGTCTTTATAATAAGTCCCTTTGCTAGAGTATTTCATTTGTTCCTTTTCTCTTATTAAACGTTTATATCTGACCAATGCCCTATGAAAACCAACACCTGGAAGCTTGTGCCACCATCACCAGCTTACAACATTGTAGGAAACAAGTAGGTTTTCAAAACAAAATACAACACTGATGGATCAGTTCAAAGGCTTAAAGCAAGATTGGTAGCCAAGGGATTTCATCAGGAGTCTAGAGTTGACTTTTATGAGACTTTCAGCCTGGTAATCAAAGCTTCAACCTTACAGTTATGCTTGCTATGACAATGTCAAAAGGTTGGGCAATCAGACAGGTAGATATCAATAATGCATTTTTGAATGGTGAACTTGAGGAAGTTGTATATATGAACCAACCAGAGGGCTTTGTGGATCCTTTAAAACCAGACCATGTCTACAACGGGTTGAAGCAAGCACCTAGAGCCTGATACGATAAATTGAAGTCAACAGTGATGAATTGGAAGCTCAAGCAATCAGTTGCTGTCCCTTCCTTGTTCTACTTCAAAAATGAAAATCAAATCATATTTGCACTCATATATGTTGATGACATTGTAGTAACTGGGAATGATGTAGGTTTGTTGCAAAAGTTCATAAATGAATTGAATCAAAGGTCTGCACTCAAAGATATGGGGCAACTTCACTGCTTTCTGGGAATTGAAGTGTTGTAGCATAACTCAGGTCTCCATTTAACTCAAGCAAGGTATATTGCTGAGTT
>CAIGRO010157685.1:0-14296 GCA_903798355.1 Fraxinus baroniana | reverse complement strand
GTGGAATTATATCCCTTAACACGCCCCCGCAAGATGGTAGCTCGTTTGAGCAGACCAATCTTGAAATCCACGTGCTCACTTTTGGAGTCTTAACGGGATCGAATCGCTCGTTGGAGCATAATGGGCTCTGATACCATGTCAATAAATATAAATTGTATTATATTGACTTAATAACATTACAATATAAAAGACCCTATAAGTCATCAACCTGAAACTATTGAATACTGAGGTGTAGCTGCCGTTTAGAATTTGATATGCAAGACACTATATAAAATCAGAGGATTTACACACTAACAAAGATGGATCTTAAATGCAAAATTCTAAGAATCAGATTAAACACTCAAGACCAGAGTAACACAGTACCAAAATAGCCTTTATCCAACAGATACTGTTGAACCAAAAGGCAAAGAAATCTTGATACATCTAATAGGACATAAGCATACCTATAGACTGCAATCCAGAGAAAAGACTAGGCTCATTAGGATGATGGGTACTATACATTAGAACTCTGTAAATCTTGCCAACTGATTGTAGCAAATAAATAGTAAGAATGACTTCTTTATGAAAAAAATACTTACGATGATGGAATTGAGATACCATCTTCCTTCAAAAACCTCTGAGCTCCGTCAAGACACTCAGGTGAGAGCTCATTGTCACCGAAAGAACCCAGCAATTCGCTGACCTTAGGTTATCAAAAAGACATAATACACATTGATATAATTTCCAGGAGTGTACATCATAGTTAGATGCAAGAATAATTTTTCATTGGAATTTAGGCCATGATCATCTGCATACCAATATGTCAGCTTTCTCAGGAGCATCCCATTGACGCATGTCACTAGAAACTATGGTAACAAGCTTTTCCCAGCCTTCTAGCTTAACCAAACTCTGTTTCAGTAAGTGTGCCATCACTAATAGCATATTATATATGGAAACAGATGGGGAGAAGATCTAATACAGTATATATATATATAGGCAACTATGGAAGCTAAAAAAAGATGTTAAAAGAGCAATCAAGAGCATATTAACAAGTTCTGAAAGTAGATCACCAATAAGTGAGCTGAATTGTAACTAAATGAACTCAGAAATCATGTTTCGTTCAGCATATAAAAATACAGCTACTCTAATTTTATCAGCCTACAAATAAAGTGACACTTTGACAGTCAGTTGCTGAAATAGTTGCTTCACATACAAGTACACAACTAGATCATGCATATTGTTTGCACATGATAGCATGTCTGACTAGTTCTACACTTACATGAAGTGTTACGATTGCATTTGGATTTTTTTCTACTGCAAAAACTTTTAATTTGCGTCCAGTTTCTTCAGCTGCCTATTGATCAGAGAAAAATGAAAAATATAATTAAGTGAAGAGTTTAGCACATGTAAAGTTCATATTCTCAGCTAGTTTCCACTTTTTTTCCAGGAACAGACCTGCAGTGAAGCTCTAACAAGAGGTCCTCGTCCAGCACCAACAACCATCAATACCTAAAGCAAATGAAAAAGGAAAGAATAAGATTGATAGTATTTCCAGCTTCATACCACCATGATGGTATATTATTGATGTCAAATTACTAAAATCATCGTGAAACCAACTTACAGTTGTGACTGTAGATGCTTGATCATCAGGAACCCTGTCCAGCAATGCTTTAGAGACTGCTCTCTGATACTGCATATTATGACTCGAAAATTAACATAAAGAAGAAATTGTATATCATAAGTTAAAAGCATTCAAGCATAGAATCTAAACTTCATTTTTTTTTTTTCCTTTTTCCTTTCCATTTTAGGTTTACTGTGAGCTTCTATGATGAGGCAACTGGAAGGTCCAATCCAAAAGCTTAGACCGTTATAATGACCTTACCAATCAAAGTAAAAAAAGAGGTAAACTTAAATTACTAGAAGAATAGCTTAGCAATTTATCCACGTACCAAAGAACATACCTGGATATATTTAGCTGTGTCCTTTTCAAATGTTTCGTATGTTTGGGCTTCTAGATTATCCATAAGAGGCTGCAAATTGAAGTTCAGAAACAAAGGATGCAACAACTCTAGGTGTTAGGGAAATATCCCACTAAAAAGAATGGAGAAAAAAAATGTGAAGAAAAAAGGAAAATTAAGATGAAAATTAAGTTAGACACGACTCACCTGCAAGGGTGATTGTAAGTAATCTCTGTATCCGAGCTGAAAGAATGCAATTACAATGTCAAACAAATAAGATGTGAAGCGCAAATTACAATGCATCATGTAACAAAGAGGCAGTGAGGGGAGAGAGAGAGAGAGAGAGAAGGTGTCCACCTCAAAGCGTTCTTGCTCAGGAAGGGGATCCATCTTTTGATAGAGGTAAGCAAGATAGTCCAAGTATGACTTCAAGGGATGTCTCCAACCACCTAATTGGAACAACTAACACTGTCATTACATATCCAGAAAAATCAACAATGAGAGGCAAAGAAATTGAAGTTTCCTAATAACACTGATTTTAAATTTACTTTCTAGCTCTCACCTTCATTATCATTATCAGCACTACCACTTGACTCCAAACTTGCCATGGGAGGATTATGAACTGGTTCCCCAGAAATCACTATCTGTAAAATATCAAAGGAAAATGGCAAAAATAAACTGAATTTAACACAGATGTTAACAACACGAGTCATTACGTTACAACCCATAAAAGGTGCAATTATAACAAGGACAGGGGGAAAAGGTCAATAGGTAGCATCAATAGAACATATCAATTACATACTATTATAGTAAAAGTGTAAAAGAAGTTGGAAATTAATTGGATGACGCTCTCAAATAGAATTTTACAATGGGTACCCCAAATAAAAAATTTGCAGCATAGTAAGTAGCAAGGCAAACCAACATTTAAGAAGGGCAGATAATAGCACTGCAAGGGTTATGTATCATCACTTACCTGGATTGAGTGATTCAAAAATGCAGTTGTTAGTCTCTGGTGACTCCTTGATAGACAAGGATAATGTCGAGAGTTGGTTAAAAAAGTCTGGCAGCAATCCAACATCAAAATAAAGATGCATCAATTTCCAAGTAGGAAGGCAAATCTTGTATCCTATAAAGAAAAAATCAATAAATATTCAAGAATAATTTACATTGGTGTCGATTATGGCTGTTCTGACAGGTTCCCCAAACCACCGCCCAAGTGAAGTAGGTGAAGGCAATGTAGACCTAACAGATAATAAGGAAGCTTGTCAGACAACAAACAGAAAGATGTAGCAATTAAACAGACATGCAGATAAAAAAAATTTATTATAGATCATAAGATTTATTTAAACTCACAGTATATCAAGTGCAACTGACAACTGGCTATGATGTTCACAAAGAAGGCGAAATGAATTCCATAATTCCCATGTATCAGTCTGTCCTTCATCCTGTTATGCAAAAATAGAAGGACTATGTAACTAAGCATATATTGAAGGTAATCTGTTCAATAATTACCATGCAATACAACTGGAAGCCAAAATATTATTAAACAAATGACATGAGAGATTAAGAATAGTGATACTTTCATTTCTCCAACATAGGCAATCTCATCCCCTCCTCCCCACAAGAAGACCACCACCAACAGCAACAACAACAAGAGGAGACAACAGATTAAGGAAATTGATTTTAGGTTGGATTCTGTTTCGTGTGAAAAGAAAGTCTCATGCACTTGTTTGAATGCTTCATTTCTTTCCCCATTATGGCCGAACTTTCCTTTCAAACGAGAATGAAAATAAAGAAGATGAGCATGATTTTGTCTCAATATCATGCTAAGATTTTCTCTTAAGAGTTGCAATCAAAACAGCTTTATCGGATTTGTTGAATTTCTCAATGGGGTTGGATCTGAACACCAGAATCCAGATGATTCCATAAATTGAGGACAGAATGGGCAGCTCAAAATAGACACAAAAATCCCAGAGGGGATTTCAAAATAGTGTTTTATTTATGCAAAACAAAACTGGGGGGTGTAGCTCACCATATGATCAGGGTTCCTGGTCTCATCGCCTGACTTCTCCAGCGGGATCCTAAGCCACAACTTTAACAAAGAAGTAAATTATAAGAAAAGATGAAATAGGAGTGGCATAAGATACATCTAAATATTACTAGAAAGAAAAGAAAGATGGTACCTGCATACTGTTTAGGCTCTGTAGAATTTGATTAGCACATCTAGCATAATTAGCACAGGAAGATCCCTTGGGTGTCGGAAGAAGACAGGCCTGAAAGGAAAACATAGCTTCTTAGGCAACTAAGAGAATAATGGATGTGACTAACTGGAACAACAATGTGACACTGGTAAAAGGAGGGACGAGCCTGAGACAAACAAATTAACCTATATAAAGGGTGCCTCAGTACATACACATGAAATGTAGATATGGCAACCAGCTTAATCGGAATAAATACAGTGTTATGTTATTTAACAAAAAAACAAACAAACATTTTCACCTGCAAAGATAGATGAGAGGCCCAAGCTATTTCTTGCTTCAAAGCAATTTCAGAATCCTTACGGAGTGTCTCATCTTCAGAATCCAAGTCAATCCATGAGCTAATTTTGCCTATGTAGCAGTTAGACTCATCAGTAAAGTAATTACTGTGACAGATATACAGCAGAAAACTGGGTAAAGTTTTCCAGCTAATATTCTCAGTTCACAAATCCCGGCTTTGAGAAAGGCATAAAGTTGTCTTTCGACATGACATGAAAAAGAAAAGTATACGCAGTCTACACTTTGCAAAAACTGCAACATATTTGAAAGAAAAATAAAAATCACTCAGCAAATGAAACAAACATTAATTAGGATAAATGGAAGACTTAATGACACATCAATCACCAAAGGACAGTATGAAAATTATGTCAAGGATACGTATCAATTATGAAAGGATGAGCAGAAAGAAAAAAAGGCACATACCAACAACGTGACTGCTCCACTGTGAAGGGGTCAAAACCAAGTCTGACCCAGCAAATGGCAAGGCACCTGATCTGCTACTACCTTGGTCCATTAAGCTAGGTCTATAGGAGGGATCAATCTGCATCATGATGTAAAAATAAGAGCTGAAGGATGCTTGGGATGGAAAGTAATGAGAATTCATTTCTTCCAACAAAGACAGAACATCAGATATCTTCCCAGTAATTCTGAGATGCTTAGTCAGTAACACTATATTCGTAAATTATTAAATGGTAATAAACAACTCATAGAAAAACCTAAAAGACAACCACCCAAGGAAGACAAAATGAAAATGCTTCTAAGCATTAAGTTACAGCATCTCGTACAGAAAACAAAACATAGAGCTTATATAAATGCAATGTGCCTCTCGAGAGGTAGAAAATAGCTGGTGAAATATGCAATAATGACTAATTAGTTACATTACATTGATAGGCAAAAAGGCACCATGATCCATACAATACATGCCAAAGGTGAGTACTTCAAATGGTATAATAATTCAATAAATCCATATATGATTATATGTATTTCTTGCAGTGAACAATATTGATTAGAAGCTCATTTTTAAATTTATTTTACATTTTACAGTAGGTCAAAAGAAGAATTTGGGCTGAGGTTTTGTATCAACCATTGTACATAACACCCATCTTCACCTTAATTTCTTTTATTGGCTGAAACAGTATATTTTTTTTAATCATTTAGCTACCGCACTTAACAATTGTGAAATTCATCCAGGGGAGCAATTGAGCAATAAAAATTTCTCTAAATAATTAATATTAGACACAGACTGGACTTTGATCAAAGCTTATAATTGATCCTTTAAACATAAAAGACGTCGTCTTACTTAGGAGACGAATTCAGAAATCCATAAGAACCATTTATATTCTCAATAAAGCATTGTTATTAGTTTTTGGGTTCAAGATGTCTAGTCCTCTTCTCCCACACCACTCTATCAAGGGACATAGCTCTTGAAAAATATGGAGAAAAAATAAAGACTATTTGGTGATTAATTTATAATCAGCTCCCTTTTTTACTGAACTTTACACGATAAGTGATTACTATTTTGATAAGTGGAATATCAAATTTGTCATGTGATAACTAAGTTGACAATTTATTGTTTACTACTTTGTATTTCAAGAGACTTTCAATTTTGTTAAATTCTTTTTAACATAAATTTTCAAGATGGTTTGTTTACCATATGACTATTGATTGGCATGGTATGTATGAGGTTTACATCTCAAAGTGCCTCAAGGCTTTCAGCAGGCCTCACAGAGGTACCTGTTCACCATTTCTAAAGGTTGGTTAGCTCAATGACCATTCACATCAAAAGCCATTCAACAGAGGTACGATCGTCGAATTAGCCACAAACCTCAAATAAAAATTTGCATGTGCAACAAGAAAATCATAATTTTATTTCAAGCATGGTTTGGAAGCGCGCAAATTTAATGGACTTCTTCAGGCTTAATCCTTAATTGATGTAGGCGTAAGCCTCAATACGCATCCCTCAATCTGTGAGAAGCGTGCCTTCCCCCTATTAAATAATCTGGCCCAACTTATTTTTTAACCATAACAAATTTATTGATTGACCTGTTTTGGAAGTCTACTAATTTCTTTAATATATATTAATCGGCCAGCTTTGGAAATTACTTGTATTAAAACTTACCTTAATTGTTTCATTTTTTGTTAATTAGCCATAAAGAAATTAAAAATTATAAGTTGAGACACAAACCGAAAGACACATATAGAACACTCTTGAATTGCAACATACTGGCGATGGTGACACATGTTCTACAGTTTTTGGGAATTTTAAAATTTGTTTAGGGTTTAATTACATTACTATTATTTTTGTTTGCAGTGAGGCCTAGGCCTAAGTACCCAATTTTACCTTTTTAAAAAGTAGATCTAAGAATAGCAAGTCAATCAAAGATTCAAATGAAATATGAGAATGGATATATCACAGTGCCTAAATAAATAAATTTAAAGAAAAAAAAAAACTCATCTAATTCTATTATAAGAGTCAAAGAGTTCGTAAAAAAGCATCTAATGGGAGAAGCTTCATGATGGCTATATCTTGCTACTTATTACAATTGAGCTAGGTTCTCATCAAACGTATAATCAATTCCTTTAACCCCATAGTCAATAACTTCATCTAGGGGTTTTGATAATGTTCAGGAAAAAATCTCACATCAGCTAAATATAAAAATTATAGCAACATTTAAGGGTTTGGAACTCTCCTCCCAGAGGATGACCTTCTAAAATGAAATACCAAGATTCAATAGAAACGCCCAAAGTCAAATTTGGATCAAACATTTAAGGGAAAAGCCAAAGGTCCCGGCTCAATGACCGGGACCTTTTCCAGGGCGCCAGGCGCGCCCTGTCCAAGGTCCCGGTCATTGAGCCGGGACCTATAGCACGGTTCAACATTTAATCAGCTAGTCCAGGTGGATTTCCAAATAAGAAAATCAAGTTACAGCACCTAAAATGTTTTTACTTTCCAACAGAAGGGATGAAAACAAAAGTCCTGATGCCTATGCAGAATTCTATCGGCCAAACAAGCATGATATGTTTTTATCTTTCACCTTTTCGTTGTGCATCTAAGAGAGAACTTATTGAAAATGATTACAAAAAATTGATTGGGCATGGCCAAAAAGACTGAACTCTATCAGGATTCTTCTCATTTATCAGTCAAAGTGCTGCTCTGCAATAAATTCAAGATCTTGTACGATTGATTTCACAATCATAATATCTAACCCTGAATTGGTGTACGAGAAGATTATGTCAAGTTGATGGTTCATGGGCTCATGGATAGATCAGTCGAAAACCTCTGATTTTTTATTCGCTTTTGGATTTATCATTTCATGCTCGGGTTTCTAGTTCTAAATACTGTTGCAATTTTACTACAAGTTAATAAATATTAAATGTGCCAGAGTAAGAGAAAAATTCTACCCTCTGTAGTCAAAATTCGACTACACAATTACATACACGTCTATAATAATTAAATATCACATCAAGTGACATTTATTTTTTGACAATTTTAACCCTACTACAATTCAATTATTTTAATAATACCTTACTTTTCGTTTTTCTATATATAGTAAGGCCCTGTTTGAGCCATCTATTTTCCTCATTAAAATGAAAAATATGACCGTTATCCATCACATCAACATTTAAATTCAAATTTTCTATCTCTTATGTGGGCCCATAACGGCTATATTTTTCATTCTCATTTTAAAAAAGGATGGTTCAAACGGGGGCTAAATATTATAAAATCACTGTCATGTATGAATTTCGTGTTATTAATTCTCAATTAATTAACATTCAAATTAATCTAGATTCAATGAATCTTAACTTGATGATTCTTGATCTCCATGAATCTAGAGTTATTATAAATGAATTTATTTCTATTCGTGTATTTAGGAATTTTAATTGACATTTAAATTCATGTATTAACAATTAATTCCTATGTACCAAACGAAGTATAAAAAGGTTTATCATTTGTAGTATCTCATAATGAAATATAAAAAGGTTGCTCATTTGTAGTATTTCATTATCTCAAAAAATTTAAAATTATAAAAGTTGACTTTTGAGAGTACAATTTTCTTCTCTTAAATTTATATTCTAAATTTTATTTTCTTTAATTTGTTTGAGACTCATCAAATCCTCATGTCAAATTGGTATCAAATATTATTTTTACAACACTTATAAAATATTTCAAAATAACGTGCAGTGCAAGTTTAACGTTGACTAGTATTTATAAATGAGAAATGAAATGTAGTGCCAATAGTGATAGCAAACAAGTACATCATAAGTACTATAAGTACAATTGTGTATATTCAATTTGCAAAAGTAATGGCCTTTAAACACGTGAAGCTATAGTGACTTGCTGACCATCCACACATGGAATATAGTATGTGCCTAATCGGTAACCTTTAATTACCGAGAGAATGCAAAAACCCAAGGTTCAATCATTTAAGGCATGGAGCAAAATGTACAAAGTAATACTAAGGTAATTGGTCATTTTAATTACCAAGTGAACGCACAAACAAAAGGTTCAATCACTAAACGGATGATGCAAATGTACAACAATAGCACTATGCAATGTCTCAATTATCATTCATAATGTGATAAAATTGAATGACAAACCCATTGTTGTTAATTAGTCTTAGCATGAAGCACAAAAAAACTAATATTGTTTGGCAAAGTAAGAAAATACTTGGATGTCATAAAGCACGTCAGAACGTAATAATTAGCAAGGTAAAACATGCAAAAGTACAACATTTGCATCAAGAAGTACAAACCCAAGAGAAATTCACACAGAGGACACATTGTAAGCCAAAAAGTAAAACCTTTAAAGACTAGAGCTTAATATGAGAAAATCAAGCAATACAGATGCATGAACATACCTAGTAAAAAGAAAGGTACAACTGTACAAGTACAACCACCATGTCAAACAGAATACTGGAAATGGATATGAATACAATACAGCAAAAAAAAAGGTACAATAACTGAGAAAAATAACGAACCAAAGGGGCGACAAGAAAATCAAAGCCGCCGTGGATGTTGAAGGAGAGGAGGTGAGGCATGTCATCGTTAAATTCCGTCTCCACTCCACAGTATCGAGACTCGCTCTTGTCCCCTGCCCTCTCTCCCAGCGGCATTTTCTCTCTCTCCACTGATTCTTGGAGGGTGGAGCAAGAGTGTGGAGGGTTTTGGAAGGTTGGAAGGGTTTGTGGTGCTGGTGGCTAGGGTTTATGGGTTTTACCAATTGGGGTTGCTTTAGGTAAAAAAATAAATTTTTAGACTAAATTTTAATCAAAATGAATAATTAATTTTAATTTTATATTTTATGCATCTACAATTTTTCAATTATATATTTCATCATTTTTTATCAAAATCTACTAAAAATCTTATTTTAATCCCCACCAAACAAGGGTTGATAAATTTTGATTAAAAATGACGAGAATATATGATTAAAAGTTCGTGGATTACATTAAATATAAGTTTAAAATTAAGGGTGTGATTGAGCCACATTATTTTGGAAGAATGTATTCTGGAATAGTAGATTGATGGAGAATGTGTGGTTGAAAAAGAATGAGAAATTATTGATGTATGAAAAATATTACTATATTATTAAAGAATGTGTGGCTGAAAATGTGTTTGAGTCACATTATTTTGGAAGAATATATTCTGAAATAGTAGATTGATGGAGAATGTGTGGTTGAAAAATAAGGAAAAATTATTGATGTGATGGAAAATATTATTTTATTGAAAAATATATAGTTAAAAATGAGTAGAAGAATAATAATGAGAATTTTAATGTAGCTCAAGCTGGGGCTAAAGTTGACATTGATTTGGCGTTTGTTTGACAATCATTATTTGAATAAAATAGAATTTTGAATAATGATTTTATAGAGAATTTGTGGTTCAAAAAATGGGGAAAAATTTTGGGTTACGTGCAGAATATTTTATTGTGCGTGTGGTTGAAAGTGAGTATGTAGAAAAAATATTTTTGAAATAATGGTTGTCAAATATGGGTTTAGATTTTAATCAAATTTATTAACTGATTCAATTTACATAGGCTTTGTAATTTTTAGCACTTAATAAGGTTAAAATTAATTATTAACTTCGACTTAAAATTAAAATTAAATTTAATGTGTACCATGAGAAATTTGTTAATTTTCCTTATCTATAATGCTAGCAACAATGTAATCAATTAACACCTCATGCCCAATCCTATTAGATACCCTCAAAATCAATTAGTCTAATTAAAGTTCATTTCAATCCACAATAGTTAAATCTAATTGGGCCTAGTACACTAATCCAACACTTGTGACGTCCCTATCTCGACTTTGAGGCATGGTTATAAAAATCGAGTCGGACCATTGGTAGTTAAATCTAATTGGGTCTAGTACACTAATCCAACACTTGTGACGTCCCTATCTCGACTTTGAGGTATAGTTATAAAAATAGGGTCGGGCTGGAAAATCGGCGGCCCGGACCCTTAATCGGGTCATACGGATTAATTTGATAAAAATGCACTTAATTCAATCAAAATCGGGTTTAGACCAAGTTAACCGAAGATTTACCCGACTCAATTGAACGATTTGATTGGATATTGAAGTCATTTTACAAGATTTTTGGATCCAAGAGAATTGAACATTGGACATTTAAGACAAATAATAGGTTCTCACCACTTGAACACAAAGTGCTTTAGTATTTCTTGTATGCAATAACTTATATATAACTAATGAATCATTTATAGATTTTATAAATATATTCTTTTAAAAAAAATTTGGTCCAACATTTTACTTTATTTTATAGACCTAAATAATTAATGAAAAATAAATTAAAAATTTTAATTTTGCCTATAAAAAAATATTTATATTTTATATATATATTTTTTTAAGTTTTTATACAATGACCCATCAGATGAACCACCGGATCATCGGTTGAAAGAGCTGACATAGAAATTGCTACTCCTATCACACGTGATTCAAGGTATTTGGTGCTTGCATGAGCATATATTCAATATCAAGTTCAAACATATTCTTCACACCAAGTTTTATGTCGAGAGATCATCGTGGCCGATTGGGATGAGAGAAGATAAATTGTATATTATATGAGCGCAATTATTTTAAGTAGACCATGTTTTATTTTATTTTGATTATTGTAAACATTTTGATCCGTAAATCATTCTTCGAGCATTGATTCAAATATGTTTATTTCTTGTTCTTAGTTGATTGTGATTATTTGCATTGCCTTTGGCTTGCAATAGAAATTGCCTGTAATTGCTGATAATAATTGCATATTTGACTATTTTATTCATGTAATCTATAATTAAAGTCATCGGAAATAAAATATAATCAAAATTCTCGACAGATTAGTGATTTGGGTTTATTTTTTATTAGAGAAGAATGTTACTATCGAAAGGACACATTATTAATGGAGCATTTTGCACGTAAGGTAACAAATTTTTCTTTTTTTATTCATTCAATTATGAACACAAAGATACGCAAATGTATGAAAGAAATCCGGATATTAGTGACAATCACAAGTGTAAGGAAGGAATACGACATGCTTATTTCTATCTCAAAAAGCTTTTAGAATAGTGGAACATATCTCATCCTCGATACGCCTCTGAAAAAGAGGATTTGCTTAATAATTGAGGGAACTTTGAACTATTCATCAACTCTTTGAAATTTGATCTCTTCTTTTAAAAATTGAATATGATGTTTTTTTGAAATTAATATTATTAATAATTTTTGAAATAAAAGCTTCTTTCAAGGTGTTGACATCTTTATAAGAAAGAGGATTAGTGAATTTGAAAACTACTTATTGACCAAAGATAATTGTAGTAAGCCCTTTTGATTTAGCTTGAAATGGATAAAATTGAATAATAAAAGGAGTATCAAGAATGACTTCTTGATCATCTTTTACCAAATGTAATATATTTTTGAAATAAATATTTGAGTTAAAAACATGAGCTTTTGAAAACTTATATTGAATATTGAACTTTTTTTCACCAACCTCATGAAGTCTTTCAGTGACTTTTTCAAAATATTTTGTGGGGATCAAACATTCCATAATGCAATTTTGATATGTAATTTGAATTCTTTGTTGACAATAATGATCATATTACAATACAATTTCTGAAGTTGAATACGGCTAATAACATTAATATTTTCTTCTTCAGTTTGAGAAATGACGGAAGTGTTTGAAGTATGAGAAGAAGTTTCTTCAGAAGAAGAAGAATCAAAGTTAGTAATGGTTTTATTCTCTTGTTTGGCTTTCAAGAGAACCACTTCCATCCTAATATCTTCTATTTGATTTTTGAGAACACAAATTTGAGATTTCATTTCATTTATTTCTGATCTTAAATTAGAAGTAGATTTTTTGAAGATTCAACTTTAAATCGATTTAATATACTTTGCATACTATATGGATCAGCGGAAGATTTAGATTTTGAAGTTAAAAGAGAATTGAGCTTTCTCTTAAGTTGATGATCATCAATCTTCTCAACTATTTCTTGAATAAGCTCTTCCTCTTTGATAAAAACATTTATGATTTTACAACCACAAATTTCTTTAATTTAACTTGTCGAGGAAGATTCATCACAACTAGTTTCAACATCAAAGTCTTCTTGATATTGATAAACTATTTCTAATTTAGAATCAAAAGAATCATTTCCAGAACTTGAATTTAATAAGAATAATTATATTCGTACATAATCGCCCATACACCCTCTAATAGGGGGCTGCCACTTGTCAATTCCGTAAAAAAATCGATAAATAATTATATACACGTAGCGCGTTTGATTTAATAAATAGAGAAGTTCAAGTTTAACATCTTCCTCAATTTGAAGATTATTAATTTTGCCTCTCATATGATATTTATTGGAATAATGTCTTGTCCATTTTCATTTCCAACAAGTAATATTAGAATTTTATGAAAACTTTTCTTAGAAAACCGGTTTTAGAAAAAAAAAATTAGATGGTTTTTGAAAACTTCTTTCCTTTTGAAATCCTCTCTTGTGAGAAGGAAATTCTTTCTTTTGGGTTTTGAAGAAGGAGTTAAAAAAATTTTCAAAACCATATTGCTTGCAGAAGGATCACAGTTCTTTACTACTTTCGAATCTTTCTAATTTCAATTTGGCTTTTAATTTGAGATTGTTGCAAAGAGTAAGTCCTTCTTTATTGATGAAATTGAAAATTTCTCCATATGTAAGATCTGCTTATGGAATATTATCTTTATGTTGACTCTTGATAGAGTTTCTCACTCTTTCAACAAAGAGTTTGGGAAGCCCAAATATAAATATTTCTTTCCAATATGATTGATTGCAATCTTCGCGTAATAAGACACGCATTAAAAATATGTCTTTATACCAATCAAAATCATGAAATTTAGGACAATTGAGGTTCATGAGAATATCGGATTGTCTATTGAGTATATCAACGGGAGTGACGATAAAATGCTTGATAATGCTAAAGACGAGTTGCAAAGCTATCATTTTCACCAGTATCATCATTAACAGCTTCAAAAATCCCATGTCTATCTTCTTGATCAAGGTAGTTATACCACCATCGTTTAAGTTGTCTAGTAAATTCGATTGCCAAATTATTGGTTGCAGGTTTAAGATTGACACACTTAGCTCCATATGCTTTCTAACACATAGACATGACTTCCATTAAATGAATGATCTGATATTCGACTAAACCGTGTATATTCCATTCAACAATAGATTCACCATTGAAGGTTATTTGAGACTTTGGGTTTTTTTCAAAAAGTAAATCTGGATAAGCATGTTGAGGGTAATGTGGAGTGATAAGTGCATTTTGTGCACTTATTTATGTTAAATTACTTAGGTTT
>CAIGRO010157674.1:0-17959 GCA_903798355.1 Fraxinus baroniana | reverse complement strand
CACGAAAAAAAAAAAAAAAAAAGTTGAGGGGCACGTGCCCCCCTAGGACCCCCTTTGGGTCCGCCCATGATTGGAACCATTGGAGAACAAGAAAATGTAGATTTTAGAGTTTTGAAATGTAAGGTGATTCATCCACAAAACCTTGAAATTTATTATTTCAAGTAAGAATCTTGACATGGAATTCATGTTAAAGAATGCTAAGAATTCTTATATTGACATCGAAGCCTTAAATGTTGTTCGCTTGCTCTCTCATTCTACATACAAACTCATACATGTCCTCGATGTCCGAACACCTAAGTGTCTCATGTCTTTAACACGTTCCACACTCACATATATTACTTCTTTGAGTGACTTGATCGTCAGAATGCTTGCAGTCTGCCTCCCCCACCACCGAATAAGGCCACATGCGACTTAGGTTTGTCCAAGTGTGCAGGAGCAAGCTTGTGTGGATGTGAGTGGAGTCGAAATTTGTTAGCCACGTTGGAGATGCAAAAAACCAAGTTCAACATAAATCATTTATTAAGAAGAATAGTAGTGAGTTTTAAAAAATATGTAAATAAATTAATAGTAATTATTAATGTGTACTTACGTTTGATTGAAATTATAAACAACTTAAAAATTGTTTATGCAAATGGAGGCTAAAACCATCCGAAGAAAGAAAGAATAAACAAGAAAAAAGGAAGAAATTGAAAAACGATCCGTCCAAACACCCACATACACAAACGGAAACCACTTCCACCCAAATCCCCACCCACACTTGCGCCGAGGAAATAGTGGTCAACGGTTGGTTGACCCGGCCTATTTTTCACGATAGCCTTTTACCAGATTTAGGTAAAAAAAAAGTACAAAATCTAAAAAAATTCACAATATCCATTTTACCCCATTTGAACCTTGGGAATTTGAAGAATGTCATAAATTTGAAGAGTCAAGGAATCCTCTCATACCAAAAATTGATTCCTCAAGGTTTTTTCGTCCATCTCCAATCTTCAAGGTTTTTTCAATTTATTTGGTTAGATTCTAAACTTTTTGCTTATAATATTGATGGATAATGTGCTTTTTGCTTTAATATTTAAAGATTTAAACAAAAAATTCTTTTGTAGTGATGAAGAAATCACACCAAGTCTCTTATCTGTTAATGGGGTGATTTTGGCTTCCAATTTGAGATTTCAAATTTGGATATGCATGTAAAATCTGATTTAGATTCTTCATTGTTTTGAATTAAATCGATTTGAGGATTGTACGTTGTTTGATGTTTCAATTTGTAGCTTCAAGCTTAACGCTGGTTTATAATTGGTTAAATTATTTTCATTCCATACATTTCGTGAAATTTATAAGTATTATCCATCACTTAAATATATTTATTTATAATTTAAATCAATTATAAACAACTTCCAAACATATTTTTGCTCGAATTCAATTAATTGAGGTGTTGTGATTTTTATTTTAAGCGTACGATGTCGATTAGCAAGTAATAAAGTGCACCTAAAAGTTGAATTATCATTTCCATGATAACTATCTATCTATCTATCTATCGATTTAATTATGCCTAACTTCTACTCAAGTAGAAATAATGGGGATCCAAACTGCAAGTATGCTCCTAACTTCTGGCTAAGTTGGGATACCTGGGTACCAAAAAAAAAAAAAAAGTGATTTTAATTACTATTCTAAACACGATAAATTATGGAAACAAATAAAAATTGGGCAATTAAAAGTGTGTAAGTATACAATTTATGTGCACAATCACAATTTACCTAGCTATTCAATTAATCCCAATCATCAAATTCCTAAAACAATCAATTATGTGCACTCGATCAAATTCTTCTAAATTAATTGATTTACCTCTCTCAAGTTCAAATCAATCACACTCAATTAAGTCAACTCAGTATATCTCTACATGAAACAAGACAAGTCTTAATTTAGAGAATTCAATTACTAAAGAATTCAATAAATGATAGCAAAATTAGTACAAGCATGTATATCTACCTCCTACCAAAATTCCAATTTTTAGTACATGGTTTAAACAAAGAACTCAGAGCTTGGCTCATACAATTCACAAATTAATGAATTATTGATTAAGTAATTCAAAGTCATAAATAATATAAGTAAAATAATCCATGAACGTCAATCAAAGATTAAAAAAAAAAAAACATTATAATTGAAATTAAGGTTCAAAATTAAGTTAAAATCGTTTGTCCTAACTAATCGTTTAGATCACGGGGAAAGAAAATTACACGAAAGAGTTTAAGTACATCAAAAAATTTAAAGGAATAATGTTCATGTACCAAGAATCACCTTTTTGAAAAATCAACTTTTTTTTTTGCCCTTCAAAAATTGGTCATTTTTAAGCTGTACAAATTGGTTCCTAAACTTTTAATAAGTAACTTTTCACTCCTGAAACTTAAAAATTTCTACTAATTACTCTCTTAGTGATTCTTATCAATCATATGTAATCCGATTAGTCTTCAATTGCTCCAAACCAATTCCAAATTCGTTCAAAAGCCTTCTTTTAAACTCAAAATGCCTCTTTAAGTCTAGGTTCTACTTAAAGTAATAATATTTGCATCAAATGAAATAGAAAACTACTCAATTAACAAATACTGATCATCAATGTTATAATCACAATAAGTGTGTATATTGTGTGTAAAATACACTTTATCATGTGGCTGTTCATGCAAAGCAGGGCTACGAGGAGGGAAGTTTGTAATAAACTCTAAGAATGAAATTAGGTGGTGGTCATTTGGTGGAGGGGATAGTTGTTTAGGGTGGAAGTGGGCACTAGGGATGGGAGTGGTTAGGGAGATGATGATCCATGAAGATGATGTTGTTTGGTTTCTTTTTTGTTTGTTACCCTGAAGCTACCAAGGTGGTGGTGGTTCTAGACACAATGGAACCCAAGCTAATGACATTTGAAGCTTGAGGAGGATCAAAATGGGATGTTAATTGAGCTTAAGAGAGTAAAAAAAAAATGTTGTTCCTTGGGTATAAGACAACGTGGTGAGAAAATGTTTCCAGTAATTGATGTTGGCGAACCAAGGGGGAGAAACCCCTCGATCCACGTGCACCATTTTTTCATCACCCCTTGATTTACCGTAGTGGCAGTTGTAAGATGGTGGTGGGGTGAGGGAGGAAAAAGATGTTGACATTTTTTTTTTTTTAATTTTCTTTCCTCTACATTTTTTGAATTTTTTATTTTTTAATATTTTAACTAAATATATTAAAATGGCAACTTTGCCCTTTTATTTTTAAATGTACATGTCAACTTGGTTGACTAACTGAAAAAATGAACGTAATTCATCCATTTGAATTAATGCCGCCAATTTTTCAAAAGTTAGGAACATCCTTGTCCAAAAAAAGGTTGGGAAGGTTAAGGCCTTTTGCTGTTATTTATCCAAACTGATAAAATTGAATTTTTGCAAGTGGTCCCTCAACTTTATATTTGTATCAAATGCACCCCAACACCTATGATGACATATTTGGTATATATTTGGGACTAAATACTAGTATTTAAGAACAGAAGGATTAAAAGTTTTGTACCCAAAATACCTTGAAGGCATTATAATTGTGTTAATTAGGTGCAACCTTTCTTGGTGTATATCTACTAAACTTTTTTACCACTTAAAATACAAGTATACTGAACATATTTATAGTGCATTATGTAGGGAAAATACTTTATAGTCATAACGATCATTCATGTTGGATCATCAAGAATTCTAGAATCAAAGCGGAAGCGTACCTGAATTATACATGGTTAATGCAATGATTTAGTCATGCGATTTTAGTCTTTCAAATCAACACGTTGTTCCTTATTTTTCTCTGAAGATGAGAGTTAGATTAAAATGAACAATTCATGTATGATCCGAGAACCATAACCGTATATATGTACTAACGGCACATTAACATAATTCAGCCTATTGTAAAATTAGGAACATGTCTGGTTTCTACACATAAATGTCCACTTTAATTGGATACTTCAAAGCCCAAAATACCGAAACCTTATTAGATCACTTTAAACGGGTTTAATCAAAATTGATAGTCTTTAATTTAAAACATAATATTTTAAATATAAGCCCACATGTTCGATTAAAATCCTTACACACTAATGTTGTGTTTATCACAACCTTCTTGGATAATATGTAACGTGGCGTATTTAACACATATTTGAAGCGAATCGCAAGGTGAATGGCATTTCACTCGCCTTACAATTGGTCAAAACTAAATAGACTTTAATGCGAAAGTATAAATTTCTTGTTCTCACAAGCTTTTCCAAAGGTTACAAACCACACAACCACAAGAAAATTGGTGTTACCATATGAAGGAGGATGTCTTCATGTAGTATTCCTTCGTATAGTAACTAGTAACAACCTTTCCATATTTCCTTTCCATTCTTTTCATTTTCCGTCATTTTGACACTGAGAGCCCAAGAAGAAGTAATATTATACCTATCGAATTCTGCAAATATATTATAATTAGTAAGCCTCCCCATAAATAAGTAATTTCAATTACCATTTTTAGGTTGTTTCCTACACATAGTAAGCCCATTAGTGCCTTTATTTTGTCTCCAAATTTATTTACCCTTTTGTTCAATTACACCGCAATAAATAATAATTTCCACCAAACATTGAAAGGTCAACAGCATCTACAATATTTATAACCCCTCACTCCACTTCAGTTCTCCACATTATTTCTTCATTTCTCAGTGTATTGGGTTGTTTTTGAAGGGTGAAAAAAATGGGCAGAGGGAAAGTTGAGATTAAGAAGATTGAGAACACCAGTAATCGGCAGGTGACGTTCTCTAAACGGCGAGGTGGATTGCTGAAGAAGGCAAAGGAATTGTCAATTCTGTGCGATGCAGAAGTTGGCGTTATAGTTTTTTCCGGCACTGGAAAACTTTATGAATTCGCTAGTTCTGGGTACGTTTATGTTAAGGAAATATTTTCTTTTTCATTTTTCTAATCATTAGTTAAGTTGGTCCAAATTTGATATCATTTAAATTTATTGAAAATTAATTGCATTTTTCGAACTTGATGCACGGCGAAATTTTTTTATTCTTGTCAAACTGGATTGAATCACTCTGTTTTTTGAAAACTCCGTCCGAGCGCCACCATCTATAAAGTTGAGTTGTTCCGAATTTGACACAATCCTATCTGTCTTGATGACGTGGCACGTACAAGTCAACAATAGTAAATAAATCAATAAAATTAATTTGACGAAATACTTAATGCTAATAAATTTATGTTGTAACTATTGTGAGCCAATACGTGTCAGCTAAAGCCCGATATGAACTGCAACTGCGAGCCAAGTAGCAAAACACTCGTGTGAACCATCTAGCGAGTCGCTTATATTTTTTGTGCAAAAGTGTAACTGTTTATTATTATTATTATTATTATTAAAAAAAATCGTGAGCCGCCAATGGTGGTGGTGGACCGATCCAATTGACTTGGCCCATTTAACACCCCTAGCTGTAAGGGAACAATACATAACTCCTAATTTTAAATATCACATTTCATAAATAACAAACTCATTAAAATATGTCAAAAATCAGGTGGTAAATAAATTTATTTAATATTAAAATATAATATAATATACATTAATTATCATGCCACATCACCTACCATATTCCATCACCCCACTACACCACCTTCCCTCCACCTCTCCATCGAGACGGCCATCAGCTCGGCGATCACTCGGCGGCCTCTCAGGCGATCACTCAGGCGACTGCTCCAACGACTGTTCCGACGATCACTCCAGCAACTGTTCCGACGATCACTTCGACGGCCGCTCCGGTGACTTAAAGATTTCCATAAAATTAAAAATTGAAAATCACACCCCACCCCCCAATGGATCTACCTCCCACCACCCATCCCTGCCTCCACCTTCTAAAAAACTACTGAAAAAATTTCAACTGACTTTATATAATCAATCGATTCAATCCACTGACCCTTGTCATCCGTGATTAATTTGACCAAGTTTGTATTCAATATGACTAAATGCGACCAAATTTGTGTTCAGGTTAACTACATGTGACCAATTGAATCTTAATTGTGACCGTATATGATCAAGTCACAATTGATTATAATTAACACAAAATTGGTCACAACCAATCACAGTACATATTTGATCACAAATGCTCACTACAATCCACCACAAGTCATCACCACTCAATGAATTCCGAACTAATGTTTAATTAAAACTCTTCTTTGCACCACCACTAACACCTTCAACTAAAATTCATGAGCATAGATATTACCTTCACCTCAAAACTGTACCTTTGAGAGATTAATTCTAGAAATTTGGTTATCACTTGAAGCAATTGGTCGATGATCCACTGTTATTCCATCATCAATTGAGGATCTCATCAATGAACTGAGCATTTGGTACAACATCGATACATCTAATTCCTTAGACCCGAATTTTTTACACAGCGCCTGAACTTCAATCTCAAACGAAGTATTGCAATAACTCAACACTATCAAACTCACTTTTCAATCTGATCACCTCATTCAACTTTCCTTGACTCATCTGCTATTGCTATTCTCCCTGCTTTACACACATAGAGAAAGAGAGAGAGGGATGAATACAAACAAAATTTGGATTGGAAAAGCTTGACACAGGTAAACCAGCGAACGTGCTTTCAATTTGGAATTGGTTATCAACGAAATAATTAAACGACGTAGCTTTGAACATCTGAATCCCAACCCTTCCGATTCGATCGTCGATTCCTATTATAAAGGATTGCAGAAGAAGGCGGAGAGAAGAGCAGAGGCGTGGCGACGGCAGTTAGCGAGTAGCCTCCAACTAATTATTATTACGGGACCTTGCAAGGCGTGACAAATTATCACCCTCAACCTACTGTCTCTCCTCCTCCACTGTCTCACCATATCATCGGTTTCCTTCAGCCCATGCCTCCTAGGCACCACTGCCACCATCGCCACCGCCCTTCTACACTGTCATCATGAGAGAGAGAGAGAGAGAGAGAGAGAGGGGAACTGATGGTGATTTAGGAATTTTGAATCGGGGGTGGGGTGTATATAAATTAATTTTTAGTTTTATAATATTAATTAATAATCCTATTTACCACCTGATTTTTGAATTGTAAACTTTATCCCCTTATTGTTGAATTGTAATCTTGAAAAGAAGTGTTTTTGGTAATTTTCTCTAGTGGTAACCTGATCTTGGCCCACCTTGGAATGAGCCTAAGAGAAATGAGGCAAGCCACGTTCGGTCCTGGCTGGCACAGAACCCAAATCAACCCAATCCCCTAATCCGGACTCAGCCTTTCGGCCCAATCGTTACCACTACCTCTGTCTAGTCTCAAAGAGAAATAGAGAAAGATTTAGTTGGTCAAGTGGGCTTGGGCTTGGTGTTATATAGGCCAGATTTCATTTCAGGGAGGTCCAAGTCTCGTAGCTCAGTTTATGAGCTGCATTACTCATAAATTTTACTTATTTTTCTCATGTTTGAAGCATGGAACATATCATAGAAAGGTACAAGAGGCAGCACACTTCTGAAGTTGCCCAAGTCGAGAATGTGGTGAATCAGGTAATTCAAATATTTATAGTTTTTTCATTTTATTATTCTTTTAACAAATATTTTCACTATACAAATATAAAAATATTCGATCACAAGATTCTTGAATTAATTGATCAAATATGATTATGAGTCAACACGGAGTGGTTCGATCCTCATAGCTCAACTAACCCGAACGACCCATTAAATTGCAATTATTTTGAAATTTTAGTTTTTGGAACCTCTAGAGTCTAGTTCGATTAAAATTTAAATATCCACCCCTAAAATTGAACAATCATTTAAATGAATATTCACTATAGTTAGCTTTTAGGTTAAAAAAAAATATTACAATTTCATGTGAAAAAACAAATATGAGTCAAATATTTCAATTTTTTGCTACATCAAGGTGCAGGTTGATTCTGAAGTAAATGCCCTCAAAGATGAACTTGAGAAGCTAAAGTTAATGCAAAGGTATGTCTTTACACTGCATTTTTCGTTTATGGAATATAATTTCATGGTACATATAAATATGTAAAATTAATACGTGAATTTTTCGTATTTCCTTTTGCATTATGATAATTATACGACTTTTTTTCTTTACATCACATCATGAAATTGAAGGCGCATGCTAGGAAAAGAGCTCGGTGGGTTGAGTTTAAACGAATTACAGGAAATGGAGTATCAACTTTCCGAAGGGATATTGTCCGTAAAAAATGAAAAGGTACTTTATTTTTTTATTATTTTTTTTTATTTTTATCCTCATCAAATATAGGACTCGATTAATTTCTACATTTCTTTTAATTTCAGGAGAAAAAACTTTTGAAGCAGCTGGAAAAATCGAAACTGGAGGTAAAATTTTGAATAACAATTTAAGGGAAATATCTTTTAAAAAAAATTAAATGATCTAAAGATAGCTGAAAATGGAGGAGGGTAAGCATTTAGTAGTATTGCCTCGAATTTTTTTCGTATTTTTTGTTAAAAAAATTTACAACATAAAATGTTGAAAGATTGTAGTTTTACTAAATTATTTATTTATTTATTATAGACTGTGTTTCAACTTTCATAATAATTTTTTTATTACTAATCATCTTACTAAATTTACGTATTTTTTAATATGGAAAGGGACAAAAAGTTGCACAACAAAATGAAGCACTTCGTGAACAGGTAAAACAGATCAAAAGCTTATTCTTCTTCCTCTTTTCTTTCCGGAAATAATCAAATTGTTCACTCTACAAAAATTGAATTTATTGTGACTAATTATTAATTAATCATCACTACTCGTTCACTGCATACATACAGGTTGAGGTGCTTAAGCACCAAGTTGGGCTGTCCCGAGAAAATCGTCTACTCAGTAGAAAAGATTATGGTACAACCTCGACTTCAGTCCGAGAAGGAAATTCAGATGTTTTGTTGCGTTTGGGGTAAGTACAGACGATTATTATTACTACTCTACTACTACTATTATTATTTGAATTTTGGAACTGTATGTGTAATGCACGAGTATTTATATATATTATTATAGCACATACAAATTTTATTTTTTTAATTTACAAAGTTTTTTGTGATTTAGTATTAATATTAGTGAAATTTACAGGCTATCTTCAGTTGATCGCTCTGAGAAGAGGAAGTTGCCCAAGACCGGGTCCAGTTTCAAGATCTCGATGGACACAAACTAATGTTTTCTTTTTAATGTCATTTTTTCCCTTGCAAGAAAACCTTGTTATGTTAGTTAATGTGTTTGAGAATTTTAAAGTCAAATTCAATGAAGCATGGAACTTTTAAATAAAATGTTGGTAGTCCATATTGATGTAGGGTCGTAGATGAGATTATATGGACCCAAGTCCCTATTAATCTCATTTCACTTGCCATTTATTTAGCTCTAATCATGGCACTAACTAATTCAGATTCTCTAGAAACAAAACAAGTTTTTTTGAAATGTTGATAGCAATATCAATATCCAAGTTTTTGGTTTAATGAAATTTACTCATAGTAGTGATTGTATGTAACTTCTTGTGTCAAATGACCATGCAAGTAAGAACTTATAATTTTCAAGTTCATATATTGCTAAAGACTTGGTTTTTCTCTTTGTTTTAAAATATTCACTGATATTTGTCAAGCCATTTAAAGAGACTTTCATTTATGCTGTTTTGCTCTCTCGTAGATTTGACATTTTTTTACATGATTTTTCGAGTATTTTGTGACAATTGCTTGGATGTTAGACCTTCCACCTTATCTTTGAACTCTTTCATCAATTAAGAGACGTAGAGAATATTCACTGCATAACTCAAAGAATGATATAGTTTTAGGACAACAATTCGTTGTATCACATAGAGGAAATTGCATTACTTGTCAAAATCCACTGTATCTACAAGAATGTCACTTTTCACTAATTTTGCCACATTTGTCACTTTTGGACATTTCAACCCTTCTGAAATTAAAAAATTACTTGCATGTCCAACATTAACCTTTGTTTGGGTTCCTTTAAGCCAAAAATAGATTTTTTCAAAACTCATTTTCAACAACGCATTATTAAAAAATGGGAGTTTTGCCCAAAAATATATGATTTTTTTTTCTAGGAATTTGTATATTTGCCTCTAGTAGGTAGTGGGTTTGTTTGAAAAGTAGAGTATACGTTTCACTAAGGTTTATTGTCTCAAGAATTAAGTTTTTGAACAGGATTTGTTTAGAATTTTATGAGGGATGTGCTTAAGAATTAGGGCTTTGATTTGAATGTGATTTTTGGTGTCCTTAGATGTTTGTAACATGTCCAATACTTGACTTCAACTTAGTTGGTCGCGTTAAAATCTTAATAGTTGAAGTTCCATTGTAGTCATATCATCTGTCGAGAAAATCTGTCAATGCTGAAGCATGGGAATGTTTATTAGTTTTGATTGCCCTAATTTTGCTTCGATATATTTATGTTTAGCAATGAGTGTTTAATTTCTGGTTTGATATGTTATTAAACTTTTCATGATAATTGTAGATTGCCATTAATTTGGGTTTGATACCTGTAGATTATTACAATGTGGTTCAATTTGTGGATTCTTATGTTATTAGCTCTAAATTGCCCTAATGACAAATAAAGCTTAGGTAATTACATGAAGCATCTATTCAACTCTAGGATTCACGTTTGTATCTCGAGAGTTTATTTTCAATATAGACAAAACATTTGTCGAGAAAATCTGTCATTCTCTATAGGTGGTTACTGGATTTCTCTAAAGTTTGAACAAAATGAAACAAAATATTGAGAAATTCACCTACTTGTGAATGTGTTATTCATTATGTATTGTACGAATTTATTGCATGTTCAGTTAAACATTTTTTTGATTATGCAATAATTTTAATAACTTGTATCATAGTACATGAGGTCAACATTCACATTTTTGGATGGTGGGTAGATTTGGGCATTTGAGGTTGTGTCCAAAATTGGAGACAGATTTGTGAGGAGAATTGGTTTTCACCATCTGAGAATTTTGAACTGGATGGCCACAAAACAGTCCCAACAACAAACTTATGAAGAAGAACAATAATTAGACTATGTAGCCACCCTCCTCCCTTTACATGACAATGACGTGCCTCAGTTGGATGCAATTGCCAATAACGTTGTCAAAAAACGAGGTGCTACTGCGGTATAATAGGAAAAACGATGTTCCTTGCACTTTAAAATTCCATCAGTAGCCAGTTCGGGCTCCCTACACAAGGAGTGGCAGCAAGAGAGAAAACAAGATAGCGAAGTAGGACCTCATTTTCTTGGAGAACAGTGTGTCCCATTTGGATTTGCCATTTATTATGTTTATTTGACATTATGTGACATTGGTTACATCGAACAATTTCATTTTATGTTCGTTTAGATTATGTTGATGGATAACAAGACAATTTATTGTGAATTGAGTTCTCGTTTCTATTATGAATTATGGTTAATTTTGTAACATAATTCTTGTATCCATTTCCTTCAATTTTTAATGTATAGTATGGTTGAGCTGTCGAGAAAAACACTAACTGTCTAGATAGACATTTAAACTATCGAGAATGCATCGTATCATAAAAAATTTAACCACCGATTAATGAAATTGAATTACAATTTCGGGTCTAGAACATAGTCACACCAGCAAATGTATTGGTTTACATAAAAGAATATTTACGATTTTATACTCGATACATTAACACAAATTTGAGGTTGAGTCTTTTATCATGAGCCTACTAGTTATAGTACCTAGTACGATAGGGTGTCACAATGTCACACCAATGTCAATCCAACATTTACTAGATTTATAGCATGTTTGGACCGGATTAAAATTTGATTTTAATCTAGCCAAAGTCAAACAATCAATATCAATCACATCTTTTATGATTCCAACATCTTTTTAACCACACATTTTAAAAACTTCTATTACAATTCACTTAAAATCTGATTTTAATTTACACCAAATACCCTCTTAAAATTTATTGTTACACAGTAATTGATTATACTGTGTTTTTAATGTTAAAAGGTATGATTCTCACAATGTTTTTTTGTATTTCGAAAATTGTGTGTCCAATTTTCACAATATCTTAAATAATATAAGGAATACACATCATCAAGTATTTTCGAGAAATTACTATCACGGTTGAATTAGTGGAGTACACATTGGCCAAACTATCGTGAAAGATAGTGACAAACTGTTGAGCCTGAGAAAATGCACTTATGTTTTTAAGAGAAAATTACACTTTATCATCTCAAGAAAATATTATGAAATAATGATTATTTTTTTTAATAATTCATTATCCACTGTGTAATAACCAGATTTTATGAGTAGCATCTCCAACAAGTCACACATTAAATGTTGGCATTAATTGTGCATTAAATACATTGGTTTTTTCGCATTCAAAAATTGATATTTTCGCAACATTTTGAAAAGGTGACAAGTTGTTGGTGTATTTTCATAATAGTGACATCGACGTAAAATCCCCTATTATACATAGAGTAATGTTATTCATTCCCACTGTGATTACAAACACAGTATAGGTGGATCTAAATGATAGGTTAAATGAAATGTGAAATTAAATGACTTATTTAATTTCATCTATTATTTAATGCCACATTAACGCCACCTAAACTGTTTTTGTAACCCCAGTGAGGATGAATAGCATTACTCTTATACATATCGCAAAATTAATATTATGGTGGCCATGTGGAGTATAAAAACTTCTAGGATTCATGCCATTGCTCTGTTATATAATCTAAATTCAAGTTCAAGATTGGTTAACATATTTGAAAAATGGTGTCTTCGTGTAGCATATGCTTTAAAAGATTCAACCCATTGTTCTTCTATAGTCATTGATTTTGTGGCACTTACACGTCATATTGTTGGAAAAATATTTAATTTGTCATGTGAGCCGATATATGTAATTAATTATGTATAAATGCTTAAAATTAAGCCCAAAATTAAAGTGATCTAATAAAGAATTAAATAATTAGACTTTGGACGTCTAAATAAAGTGTGAACAAATTATATATATAGAGATTGGATCCATTAGGGTTGTATTTGAGAACGAGCCAAATACATATGAAAATTATGAATAGGGTTTGGTCCCCATTACATATGTAATTTCTCATTCTTTGTGTCATCTCATCAGCAAAAGAATACAAGAGAAAATATATTGAAACTGAAGATCCAAAACCTACAATTAAGAACAAGGAATGAAGAATTCAAGAATCCACAATCAAGAATCAAATTGAAAAACAATGCAATCAAGATTAGCAAGAAGATAAATCAAGAATGAATTGCAAGTTGATATTCAAGATTCATTTTTCAAGATACAAATCAACGGATCAAGGTATGTAACTCATCGATTATTTTCTCTTGATGATTTGTCATGAAGATCCTGACCATTCATAATGTTTTATAACGTTTAAAGTTTCATAGAAAATTCAACAAGTGGTACTAGAGTCAATCCGTGTTAAAACATTGAGATTAAAGGAAGATTTTTTAGGTTGAAATTCGTACTTAAGTTTTATAAAATTTAGGATGTGAATTTCAAACCCCAGATTTCAAAATATGGATTTTTGGAATATTTTCCGGCATTACAACAATGCCGCATGCAATACGGTAGACTGCATCGCTTGGTTTGATAACCAATTTTTCAAGCTAAATTAATTGAAGCAACATGTTACAAAAGTAACACCTCTTGTCTAAATTAATTTATTTAGAATATTAAGAAGGTAGTGTGTACATAATTGATGCTGATATCCATTGGCCCAAAGGAAAGTCAATATATGACAAGTAGTGTATACATAATTGATTAGGATATTCATTGGCCCAAATGAAAGCCAATATACGGTCGAATTATTAGCACACATGTAGTAATAAATATGTCACAATTGTAAAATTTTCCATTATATGAACATTGAGTCAGTTCAAAGATAAACTTGATGTTTGAGAGAATTTATTGTCAATATTTGATTATTACACTATAAGTACCACTTACAAGTTGATATTTATGTCTAAAAACTAAATGTCAATGCCGTGCCCAGTCTCTTGTGATGAGGTCCACCATCATTTGAAATTATTGATTGCTCAATTTGGATTCTCATGTGAACATGTTATTTAAGTTTAAGTTCTCTATTTGGTTAAACCATCAACTTCTGCAATATTTACTAATATCAACTCAATTCATGCGCTGGAACTAAAGTTTAAAGGATGAAAAGAGAACGTTTATTCATTCTTGGTGGCATGGATCTAAACCATGTGTTAAGAACTGAACAACCCATTACTCATACGGATAAAAGGCCTGCTAATAAAAAGGGACTCGGATAAGTGGGATCATTTGAACAACATAAATCGTACGATCATGAAGTGTGGAATTCTAGCAATATTCAAGGGCGTTATGTCCAATAAGGTAACTATTGCCAAAGAATTTCTTAAAGAAACTGAAAAACGATTTGTAAAAGGCAATAATGCCAAAACATACGCTTCAGCGAACTTGGTTTCACTAAAGTATAAGGGTAAGGAAACATAAGGGAATACGTAGGGGTGATGACAAAAGCCAATTGATGTTAAAATATTTATCTATTTGGATTTGAAAGAGACATTCGGGGTATCGTCTTTTAAATGAAATATAATTTCTATCTTTACACTTGACAAATTCGATTACTATTGTACATGTGGAAATAGTAAGTTTAGGTATTTTCTTAATTTAAATATTATTGGTACCGATTCTTTATATAGTTATAATAACATATATTCACTTAATACAGTTTTCTCTTATAAAGAAATCTTTCAAATTAATTCACATGTTATTAAATATAAATTTGTCAATAAGAATTTTGTTTCGTTATGATACAAACATTTAGGACATTTCTCAAAAAGAGAATGGAAAAGCTTGTGTTGAAGGAATTCTTGATCCTCGTAATTTCTTAGACTCAAATGTTTATGTTAATTACATTAAGGGGAAACAAACAAACAAATATAAGAAGATTATGTGACTATACAACTTTGGATGTCTTATAACTGATTCATACGGATACATGTGGGCCATTCCCTTTGACTTCTTAGAATGATCAATAGTAATTTATTATATTCATAGACGATTTTTTTCTACTATGTCTACTTATATCTCATCCATGAGAAATCCTGATCATTAGAAATGTTTAAGGCTTACAAGGCTGAGGTTGAAAATCAACTCAGCAAAAGAATAAATCACATCAGTTCTGACTGTGGTGGTGAATACTATGTTAGATATGACGGATAAGGAGAACAATGTCCAAGATCATTTGCTAAAATTTCTAGAGAAATGTAAAATCGTCCCATAGTACACCATGCTAGGGTCTCCTAGCATGAATGATATCACTGAGAGACGAAACGGAACACTCAAGGCCATGGTATGGAATATGAATAATCATTTTACCTTACCAGAATCTCTCCAGGAAAAAGAACTAATGGCTGCAGCTTAAATTCTCAATAAAGTTCCAAGTAAAACAACTGTTAAAGAGTTACAAATTTTTAAAGATCTCACTATTAGGTCAATTTTAGAAATGAGAAATATTCTACTTTTAAGGATGTAGAATTTTGGGGGGAGATAAGGTTTTAAAATTAAGGATTTTATCTTAGAGGAAGAATATGTTTATATTTCTTCTGTTGCAATTAACAATGATCAAGAGCAAGGAAAAATTCTTACTCCAAATCTTGTTCAAGAAGTAATTTCGAATTAAGACAATATTATAAAATCCTCTATACACAATCAAGAGATTATTCCAAAAGAAAAAACTCAACAATCTCAAAAACAAATGACATTAAGAAAATCCACTACAAAAAAGAAAAAGACAATTTCAGATTACTTTATAATCTTTATCTAATAAAATAAGGATGACATTGGATTGATGAAGATAGATCTGATCAATCATCTTTCATCAAGCCGTGTAAAGGAATAATTTTCAATAATTGATTGATGTCATGAATAAAGAGATAAAGTCCATGAAAGACAGTGACATTTGAGAATTCATCCCATAACCTGAATATGTGAAACCCATTGTTTGTAAATTTATATTTAAAATCGAGAGGGATTCAAACGATGACGTAGAGAGATTTAAGGTTCTTGTTGTAAAAGACTTTAATCAAAAGGAAGTCATTGAATTTAAAAAGACTTTCTCCATAATTTCTACGAAAGAATCTTGTAGAATAATCATGACACTTGTAACATATTTTGATCAGTGTTCTAAAATGCGTAATGCGTTACGATGCGTCGAGGTCGAGAATCAAGAATCACGAGTTTAAGCGTGTCAATGCGGAGAATAGGCGTCATAATGCGTTTCGTACTTTTAATATTATTTTAATTATTTTTAAGGTATTAAATATATTTTTATAAAAAAAAATAGATTTTTAATATATCATTAANCGAGAATCAAGAATCACGAGTTTAAGCGTGTCAATGCGGAGAATAGGCGTCATAATGCGTTTCGTACATTTAATATTATTTTAATTATTTTTAAGGTATTAAATATATTTTTATATAAAAAATAAAATTTTTAATATATGATAAAAAAAATTTACAAAAAAAAAAAATACGGGATTAGGCGGGATAAAGCGCCGCCTAGGCGGCGCACATTACCGCGCATTTTTGGACCAAACGCATTTTTACACGCATTGCCGAATTCGACGCGTTTTCACCACGAATCGCGCCTAGGCGGCGCATTTTGAAGAATTTTAGAACACTGATTTTGATCTTAAACTACGTTAGAGGTTTACAAACTAAAGAAATTCATCTATGGGTTCAAGCAAGCTTCCCATCAAGGTATACCAAATTTCATCAAATAATTTTCTCGTTTGATTGGAGATGAATTCAATTGATGATTTTGCATATCACAAATTTTGTGGGAGTAAGCATATTTTTGGTATTGGATGTCGATGACATACTGTTTGCCTGCAATGATATATGCTTACTGCACGAAACCAAGAGATTTCTATCATGAAATTTTGAATGAAAGATCTTCATGATGCCTCTTTTGTGTCAGGGATAAATATATATCGGGATCGTTCTTGGGGTATTTTTGGATTATCACAAAAGAGCTATCGATAAAATTCCTAAAAATTTGGGATGTAGGAATTTAAATGATGATATCTCTATTGGTAAGGGAGACAACTTTAGTCTCAATCAATGCCATAAGAATAAGCTTGAAGCAAAGGAAATATAGAAAGTTCCACGTGCCTCAACCATTGGGAGTTTCATGTATGCTTGGGTTTGCACACATCCGAATATAGCATTCATTTTTGGAATGCTGGATGAATATTTAAATAACTCTAGAATGGATATTTGGAAAGCAGTCAATCGAGTTTTTGTGTATCTATAGAGAACTAAGAATTATATGATCACATACATGAGATTAGACCATATGGAGATCATTGAATGTTCTGATTTTGATCATGGAATATGACTGTGAAATTTTGTCACTAGGCTACACATTTTGAATGGAATGAAAAGACCACTTAAGCAATTTTATGACAATAGTAGTCTTGTATTTCAACAAAATCTTGATAATGTCAAAGTTTATAGACATCGAGTTCCTAGTTGTTATGGAAAGAATTCAGAGCAATCAGGTTTCTATAAAGTATATTAAGACAAACCCCATGTTATGAATCCACTTAATAAATAACTATCACCTAAAGTCTTTCATGAATATACTACTCATATGGATATTCAAATACATCTTATGCTTATAGATATTCGGGTTATTCGGTAGAAATAAAGTATTCAATTCAGTTTCACTCTTATTAAAGTTTTGGTTTGATATCATTAAAGAATAAGGTAAGACCAGTTGGAAATAGATATGTTGAGATTATATTACATAAAATTTTCATGCTACACATCCACACTTGATCTATATCATTTGATTGTGTTGATATACATGATCATTGAGGGTAGGGGTGGGCGTGGGTTGGGTTGAGTTGGGTCGGTTTTTCCCCTAACCCATACCCAA
>CAIGRO010157648.1:0-13176 GCA_903798355.1 Fraxinus baroniana | reverse complement strand
ATTATTTATCAAAAAAAAAAATATACCTTCTCTGATTTCAGATTCTTATATCCCATATTTAACTGCTGAAGTTCATAGACAGCGGCTTCATGCAACTCATGCATTTCGTCTAACCTCATTCTAAGCTCTAAAATCTCTTTTTCTTCATAGATCTATAATTGAGGAAAAGGAAAATAATTGTGCAGGAAATAAAATGACGAGAATAAGAAAAGCACATGGATAATCAAGAGACAACAATTAGAACTTATATGACAATGCAGTATACAACTATAAAATTAAAGAAAAAATAATACAAGTATGAAAATTTCAGCAAGAAGTGCCGAATTTTTATTTTCCTGATAGAGATAGTACATCAACTTCACCTTAACTGCATTTTGATTATCATTTAGAAGCTTTTTTGTAGAACGCAGTTGTTCTTCAACCCCATCAAAATGAGCACGTTCATCTTCTAGTTGCTGATTTAACTCTGTTATTCTCTCCTCGTACATCCTAGTGGTCTCTGCAAGTGCCCTCTGATATCCAGCATTTTCTATCTAATTCATTTATTAAGAGGAAGTAGCACCATGCTATTAGATATCTAATAAAACTAGGATAAAAAATTAGACGCTTCATAAAATCATTTGCCGTATAATCGATAGACAGCGAAAGGCAACTGATTGACAGAATAAAAGCTATCATTAGCTTCAACAAGAAAAATTTAATCTTTGAAAAGATTCAATTCATACAAAAATTGAGAAATCTACTCAACGCAGATTAGGAGAATCAACAACTCAAACAAATTAAATCACATCTTTTCAATGCTTTAGAATATAAATGGTGGTCAACCTGCAATGACTTTTCAGTATCAATGAGCCGCTTCTGCATTCTCTCTAATTGTTCTTCAGCATTGTCAGAACAAGCACATTCATTTTCTAGTTGCTTCATTAGATCAGCAATTTTCTTCTCATACATCTGGGTAGTATCTGCAAGCAGTTTCTGATATGTGGAATTTTCTAGCTGCTGTAGCTACTAGCAAAGAAAGCAATAGCATTACTCTCTCAGCTAATGCAAAAGCAAACTAACGAGAGAAAAAGGTAAAGCCAGCTGGAACACTTGTGATGCAGGGAACTAGAAGACATTTTTAACTCTGGAAAGATATGTGGGTGTATGTATGAATGTAACAAAATCTGGAGGCCTTCCAATTTCGAAATTAGTTCCTTCTAAATGTTACAAAGATTCCAGCAATATGATTTTTACATAATAGAAACAATTCTTTCTAGTTCCTCTTATACTTTTTGGGATCCGTTCAAGGGGGATGGGAATCATTTATTACGATCTCCACTGTAAAAGCTCATCAGATACAGCACTGTTATAGAGAAAAACATGATGTCTGAAACTATCATATCAGTTCTAACATATTGAATAACTCCAGGTGTCAGTCTATATAAATGAAACAGCTATACAAGCACAAATTTTATATTGCAATGAAAATTGATCCCGTTGTTTTTACCTTGCTGTTCTTTAAATTCATTTCTAGACGTGCAACCTCATTGTGCATGAAATCATTATGATCTTTCTGGCTGTTCAGATCTTTAAGTACATCATTCAACTCTAATTCCAAACGTGTGTTCTCCTTCTGTAAAAGCTGCATTTACATATAAGGGAATTAAAAGAGTTCGAAAATCTTCATTACAGAATTTCAAGATTGAGACATGTGCTACAAAAACCGCTTCTGATTGCAAAAAATAAATTCAGATTGCAGTGGAAGTCGAAAGAGAAACTTAAATAAAGATAATTTCTTTATTAAATACCTTGCTATTCTTTAAACTTGTTTGTACTCGAGTGATTTCATTAAGCAGCATGCTATTTTGTTCTTTCAGACTGTCCAATTCCTTTACTAAACCTTTGGTGTCTGATTTTAATTGAGCATTCTCCTTCTCTAGAAACTGCAGTTAATGCATTATACTCAAAATATAAGATGGTAGTATGGTTCAGTTAAAGCAGTGTTATAAAGCATATAAAACACGAGGAAAAAATATTACCTCGGTCCTCGCAACCAAACTCTTTTCTGCCTCAGCAGAAGACTTTTGAAATTCTTCAAGTTTTTTTTCCATTTCATTGTTGTCCTTCTCCCTCGACTTTTGTTGCCTATCAATCTCTGTATTAAGATGGTCAACTTGATTCTCCAGCGTCCGACATAAGCTTTCATAATCGAATTCTTCTTTCAGCTTTGCAGTGTTTACGACTTTCATTGCCTGCAAAAAATCATTTTTATTAGATGCATAGGCTCATAGTATATATTTTACTTGGAATATTGAATTGATGCTAGCCCGTCGTCCAACTGATATGTACAGAAAACTTTAAATTGATCTACACAGCTCTTAAAAGATAAACAATAAACTTACCCGTTGTCCAAACATTATGGTGCTTGTGGTTTCTGCATAATGTTGAGAAGAAGGTCCAATTGTTACTATAAGTGAGGTTCTTGCAGAACCTGTTTCATTTAACTAGTCTGAATTTCCGCCAATGAACCAACATAATAGACAATAGTTCAGGATCATAAACTCAACGTAACAATTTGATCTAACCCTTGCTAAATGAAACCATTCTAAATTAGTTTCAACAGGTAATAAAATGGAGAAACAAAATATCAATTAAATCCATCTATCTGCAGCAAACAGGTGTCATACAACATTAAATCATGTAAGCAGGCAGGTGTCAAAGAAGCCCCTGGATAAAGCATTTCCAACCATTGCGCAGTAATGCTTTCAAATATTTTCTTTTATAAAATTAGAGAGAAAAAAAACATGATTACAAACTCTTGATATCCCAAAACTAGAGGCAGTTTGTAGTGTCTTGTGTCTCAAATATGCAGTTATACACGAAAACAAGATCTAACTTCTAGCTTTTAAAACATTATATCCAATAATTTTTCTCTTGAATCAGCAGCCAGGGAAATCTTTAATGCTGAAAAAATTATAATATTTTAACCAAGCACAGGCCTCTGAGACTAACGCTCAAAATTCTAATTTTTTATTAACAGCAACGTCGAGCAACAAGAACATTTACAGCAACAAACATATTGGGAAGGAAAAACAAATAAATATGCCAACAGATTTATCTCAGGATCAATAAAAAGATCACTTTAGCTCAAAAGATATCCAAGTAAAAAAAGCGAAAAAATAGGATCACCTCCAAATGAATCACGAAGTAATCTTGTCAGTTTAGAATCTCTAGTAGGTATGTGAGGACTGTGTTCAGCCAACGCATTTATGCATTTTCCTAGAGAAGTAAGAGAAAGATTGATAAACTTGGCCTCCTCGAGTAAGTGACCTTCACTCCCTGCAACAGGAAAAATTTGTGAACAAATGTTCTTGCAAGACGATAGATTACATATAGAACAGATAATATAGTCATTCAACTAAGGACATTTAGAGAATGTTTAGTTGTGCTTAAAGATAAGTTTGGCATTCAATTTTGAGATACGTTATTCAAAAGAAACAAAACTAAATTAAGATGTAGCAGAAGAAAATAAAGAAATATGTTGGGCTCTCAATTATTTAAGACATACCAGATTTATTTATCCTCTCAGATCCAGCCAGATCGACAATCAACAGCTTGCTTTTTCGAATAGTAGGTAAGTGATGGCCATGTCTATTAGTGGAACTCTCATTTCCTTGATAAGAAACATCAATTTCTTCTTTCTCATGGGCAGATCTCCGAATATAAACCTATAGAACACAAATTAGTGGAAATAGATGGACAGAAAAATTAACAGGATTTTATTGTATTCACCGTGTGGGATAAATATATAGTTTGCTGTAAACCTAATCATGGCCCAAAGCAAATAACTATGGGGGCATAAAAATCTTGTTTTTACCATTTTACATAAAGTAAAAGCTCGAGGAAACAAGATTTCTGTATGTACCATGAGAATCGCATGACTGCGTGAAGATTCGGTGTTCATCTTTGTATTAGCTGCATGACGGTTTGTTTCTCCTATTTGCAGTAGTTGTAAGAAATGATCAAGGTTTGTTATCTTGATTAATGCAGCGCCAGGTACTGATACCTCTCCAGTCTTGGCATCCTCTACAATTGGAATGTTTATCTTTTCAGGTGCAAGCAAATCTTGAACGGCTTCCATGTATAGCTGGTTGAATTACAATACATTTCTAACATCAAACTCGTGAGTAAGTAAATTAAAAGTAAAACTAAAATGATTAGATCTTGGTTGGAGTGTGTGCGCGTGCATTTTTGAGAAGAAGTCAGCTAAAGAGTTTATGAATCTATAGAATCACTGGTGAGCTTAAACATCAAGATACAACAGCAGTTTTCTATCATCACTTATTACTGATCCGAGTCAACTGGAACATTTAAATTAAAAAATTTAATAATTTATTGCACATAACATCATGTCGTAATTACTACTAGCAATGTTCCCTTCAATTTAAAATGTTAGACACTTCGACACTTGACGCCTCAATCCACAGCCAAAGTTTGAGTAAATTCATTGACATCAGTTCTTCAATTATGCCATAAAATACCTTAACTGCAGAAGTCAAACTGTAAGTGTGAAATATTAATATTATTTACTGACAAACATGCAATTAATTATATGCATTACTCACATTACCTGCAAATAAGAAATTTCCACTGTGTCAGATACAGATGTATTTGTAATTATGTCCTCCAAAGCTCTAACCATAATACCGCGTTCTGATACATCGTCTTTACCCATGCAACCAAGGGTGTAAGTCTTGCCCGTACCTGTTTGACCATAAGCCATAATTGTCCCATTATATCCATCAAGCACACTCTGCAAAAGTAAATCAAAATTCCTTTACTTGATCAGCACATCATGCAAACATACTTTAATTTCATTTTAATTTAATTCAAGCAAAGCCCCTGTTTGAGCCAACTTTTTTGAAAATGAAAATGAAAAATATAGTCATTATTGCGCCCACACAAGAGATAGAAAATTTGAATTTAAATGTTGATGTGATGGATAACGGTCATATTTTTCATTTTAAGGAGAAAAAAATATGGCTCAAACAAGGCCAAAATACAATATTTTTTAAAGATTAAAATTATCTTCCAAGGAACAATACATTTTATGAATATAAAAATATCTGATTGGGATAGATTTTGGAAAGCATCCCCATTGCAGATTAAGCTCTAATCCCATGAGAGTAAAAATAGCAAAATCAAAATTAAAATCAGAAAACAAGCAAAAACCACACTTAGACAATAATAAAAAAGAAGAATACAGAAGTGATTTTTGTAGTAGAAATATTGAGGCAACCTAAAACACGCATGGGATTACACCCCAGAAAAGTGTATATATGATTAGGCTCCACAAAGTCCAACAATCTCATCTTTGCAATTACGTACCTATACATTTTAAGAATTCGAAAAAAAATTGTGTTCGTGGATATAATGTATTGATGATAAATTAAGACAAAAGGAAAAAAATGCATAAAAGCGTTTGGAGCGAGTTGATGAAGTCACATGAAAATATGCCATGAGCGCGAAAACTGATTTCTTGAGTTTTGAACCTACCTCAACTACAGGCTTTGCAACCACCTCATAAACACGCTTTTGAGAAGCACTTTCTGACAATACTTCATCAAATTTGAACGACTCTGAACTCCAGTTATTTTTTCTTAAATTTAACCTTTTGAGCTGCATAATACAAAGAGATTAATCCATTCAGTGAGGCGCCAGCATTCATGTTAGAATATGAAAAAGTAAAGGGGATGCGAGAGAGAGAGAGAGCACGTTGATCTATTGTCAACTGAAATGAGACGTGTTTTTGAATTATATTAGCAAAAAAATTAAATTATATATGACATAGAGGTTCACATAAATACCTCAGGCTGTAGCTCAACACAATCAGAATAATCTGCATCCAAAAGCTCGTCAGAATTTCTAGGTCGAAGTCTAACAGCAACTCTCACTCTTTCAGATTCTGTGACAAAGATAATTAAGCATATGAACATATGTTCAGTCAAAACTCAAAAGCAAGGACTGTGTACCACAACTGTATCTTATAATGGGATAGTAAGCCGAACATTTTCTGCCAATCGAATTATACTACAATCTTAAGATGGACCACTGGTAGAGTGCTCAGATATAACTAAACATGGGGTGTCTGAATATCCAAAACACCACATATTGATATTTGCCAACGGGTGCGAGTATTTTGAATTTTTGAGTGATGCGTTTATATTATGTTCCATTAAGATTATAATATAGCATTTTTGTTATTATGAAATAGTTTCAATAAAAATGAACACATGTATATTGTTATTCAGCATATCAACGTGTGTAGTCTAGAGAAATAACCCTTATGGATAGATAATCACCTCTATGAATGTAGGATATTCCTGAGTCCCCGCATATTTTATTATAATATTTATTTATTTATTTAAAATGCTGAAAGAAAAAAAATTTTAAAGACAAAATGTCCCCAAATTCAAGAAGATAAACAAATGAAAAGGACATAGCAAAGACAAATCCCCAAATTTGCCGCATCAGGAGGAAAAACGCCAAAGGATCAACTGAGACCTTCGTTGAAACAGAAGGCAAAAACTTTAAACAGTAACTCAAATGGTTTGCCCAACATGTCCTATATTAGGATTGAGACGACTATATAATTGGAGTCCAATTGGACAATTAATATACTACTGGTACAAATGCAGTTCTCCTGCTCTCTCACACGCGTGCGCACCCCTTTCACTACAATCTAAGACTCTATATTACACCGAACTCATTTTCTTCTCAAGTCTAATTCAATTCTTAACTATGGCAATCATGGGTTCTACCATAAATGGTGGATATAGCATCAATGCATTCACACACGAATTCTTACAAAATAATGTCAAGATATTACTTTTCGAATGCAGTCTTTCTGCATAAACTATCTAAACTTAAAACGGGAGGATAAAAGCAAAAATATCTTCAAATTGAAATATTAATGTGAAATTAGACAATTTATAAAATGAATCGTTACAATCTTCAGAATGGGCGTCGAAGAAATGAGAAGTAATAGTTATGGCCCGGGTGTGTGTGAGAGGAAAGAGAGAGACCTGGGTCAGTATCAAGAGGTTGAGGGCGAGTTCTTGAAGTGGGAGTGACGGAGCGTCTACTATTAGAAATGGGTGCTTTCGAATTCGAGCGAACCGAATGCCGCTGTTCTTGTGGACCACCACCTCCATTCCCACCGCCACCACTACCGCCATTGTTTCTCGAAGAAGGAGGTCTCTCGGACTTGTGCAATACTCTTCCCGAAGAAGCCATTTTCGTGATTTTCGTGATAATAATCACACAGACAAATCAACTTATTACAGAAGTTTGTACAAGTTTCTTGATAAAGAAAAAGAAGGGTCTCTGTCTTTGTTTTCTTCCACAATGACACATCTTGTGAGCGAGTACTGTACGTAAGGCGAAAGAAACAAACAACGTTGAGGCCGGCACGATTTTAGAAGATTTCAACATTCAAACTCAACACAAGACATGGCGCATTGAGTTCCCGCACTTGCATTCACTATTCTTGTCTTTTATGCTGTTTTTGATTTTGACACTTCCAAAATCATTCATCTGACCAGTGTAACAGGTTTGGTGGGGACGACATAGATATCAATTACACAGAAAATAATTCCAACTGTACATGTACACAAACACAAATGGTTGAAGAACATGTGATGTGAGGTACAACATGGGTTGCCGGCCTTGCCCTGGCCTGCACAGGTTGTACACATCGCCATTGCTCTTAATTTATTGACACCATTTAATTCTACCTTCTAAAAGTTGAATTTTCCAATTAGTGGTTTGACTAAAATAATAATGTAATATTTGATTTTACAGTTAAGCAGAATATCTTCGGATTTAGCATGTTTTGCCAAGAATAAATAAGTGAAAGTAGGTTATCAAACGTGTTTAAAAAATTAATTAAAACTATCTCTATTATTTTTTATGTTTCGCTAAATATTTCATATGTCGCCACAATTTGAAGAAGCATATAAAATGGGTTAAATATGCTCTTAGTCAGTGTTATAAAAGGTCCGTCTAGATAAACCTAAACGCGAAGCATGCTTAGGAGCACACTTTTTTGTTGGCGAGTGGTGTTTTCTTGTTTTGAATTCCAGTCCAACAAAATGCTAACTATTAAACTTAAATAGAAAATAAAAATAAAAATCCTTATCCTAGGACCTAGTCCAAATTCAACCCACAAACATAGTTTTGTGCTCTAAACATATGCAAGATTAGTGGATCGTTTTAATTAAAATAACTAAATTTTAAGGTAATCGGGGGCGAAGTAACACTTGGCTAGCCCCCGCGGCCACCAATGCTGGCTCCATCAAGATTTTTCTCCCTTATATTGGGCGGCAGCTCCCATGGTGACTCTGTCGAACTTGTTTTCCTTCTATTGGGTAGCCGCTCGAGCGGCCGTCCATGCTCACTTGGATTCCAGGATCCATCAATGGTTCTAATTACATTAAATTAATGATCAATAATGTCAAATAAACAACTATTATGCCTAAAATATATGCGCAAGATTAGTGGATCTTGCAAATTAAAATAATTAGATTTATTATGGATAAATATATCGTTAAAGCTTGTCAATTATAATGATAAATATACAACTATGCTCTAAATTAATGGATACACAAAATATACCAAAGATAGGCCACACACGACTTGCTTTAGGAAACAAAAATACATATTCTTTTATATTTTGAAATCTTCTGAAAGATAAATATATCTTTTATGAGAAAGAAATTACTCAATTCATTAAAGTTATTGTACCCGTTTGGTAAATATTAAAATTATATTAAAATTGAAAAACTAACTGTTATTGTTGACTTTTATTATACGAGAAGGACTCAATAACGATCATATTTTCAGTTTTAATTGGATTTTAATTACGAGGCTATAATGACATTTTGGACATTATACCTCACTATTAGTATTAGGAGCCCTAAACAAAGAAATAGCACTCTAAATAGACTTTTTAACTATGTGGAGTACCAAGATTCAATCCTTGGAATTGTAAATCAAAGAGGGAACCAACCTACCATCCTCAACAAGTGGGGAAAAGGTTAAGTAAAACAAATAAAAGTTTACTTAAAGTAAATAAGCAAGTTGTAAAATATTTCATTGTAAGAAAAGAAATTTGTAATTGTACAAGGAACATAAAGTTCAATGATCCCAAAAATTAAATGATAAAGCTATATATCGGATGGGTCAAGTAATAAATAAGAAAAGAGGAAATTACAGCAAGAATGAATTTTAAATTTCCATTTTCATCATTCAAGAATCAAGTTTAATGATACAGAAATCATGTTTTAATTAATAATTAATAATTCATATTTAAATATTATAAATTAAACCCTAATTCATTTCTATTCCCATTTTCTCTCTATCTTCTCACTTTTCCTCTCTCTCTCTCTACACAACTATCGAAACCGCCGCTTTGCCCAATTTCTTCTCCCATGACATCGCCGCCCCCTGGAAGAGACTCTCCGACGCAGCGGCTTCACAAAATCACGATGATGTCTCTGGCGATGGCACAGCGCCACCTACAAGAAACTCTGATATGGATCTGTATACATCGCACAACGTCGATCTGTAGATGCTACAACTCTGGTTGCGATCAAATCCAAATCCACGTGTATAGAGAGGTGTGACATGGTGGTAGTAGAGGCGCCATGATAGTGTTGATGGTGGTGGCGCTGCGCAGAGGTAGCTACGAGATTTGTGTTTATTTAATGGTAGTGTGTGGTTAATGGTGAATGATAGTGATGTTGCATGGTGGTGGTAGTGAAATTTACATATCAGTGGTGATTATGCAGGCGGTGGCGCAGGGGGATGATGGTGTGGTGTATTGGGTGTGTGCAATGCTGTGTGCGGTGTCGTGTCGATGGTCGTGGGTGGGATGAGATGGACGTGAGTGTATGTGATCAATTATTTGGTTGATTGTGACCAATAATTGGTTAATTTTTGACAAATTAATAATATGTGACCTAAAAATAATAAATGTGATACACAATTTATTAAGTTATAATCGGGTTGTGATCAATAAAAGTAATTCGTAAATTATAATTTGATGTTTTGTGACCATAAAATAAGTTGTGAGTCTTGTGACTTATAAATTTTGTGTTATGTGACCGATGAACTATTTGTAACCTATAAATTTTTTGAATTGTAACCAAATTTCATAGATCCATGAGCTTCATATATTTATTAATTAAATCATAAATAAATTTTAATAAAAACTAGATTTTTGAAAATTAAAACTTCTATCTTTAGGGTGTGTTCGGTAGAGATTAAAATCAGAATAAAATTGAAAAACTAACCGTTATTCTTGACTTTTATTAGACGGGTGAGACCCAATAACGGCTATATTTTCAATTTTAATTCGATTTTGAGTTATACCAAACAAGCTCTTAATTTTGAAATAGTGCTTACTAAAAGCCCGATTTATGCATTGTTCTCATAAGAAAAAGTATTGTTTAACAAATTTACAGCACAGAACCGTCCCCCAACCTATATAAAAACATTAAGAAGGAATTGTAGAATTTTGACACAAATATTAACATTAGCCCAGCTCTGATTTGAATCTCAACACAAGTCTAATGCTCTATTATTCAAATTGTATTGAAGACGCTATGATTATTAATTACTATTTGCATGACATTTATGAAACGTGAATATTTCATTGTCAAAGTAGATATTCTATTTAGTGTATGTTTGACTAAATTTACTTATAATTATTAATTAAATTTTATTGTAGATAATTTGTATTGATAGGTCTAGAAGTAAATTACTTATTTTAATAGTTAGAGACACTAATTATTTTACTAAATTTAAAAGTAATTAATTTTTTTTTTTAATTTCTACTTATGTTTTCATATATTACTTATTCATACTTGTAAAAAAATTACTCATTTTGACCATAAAAATGATATTATGATCAAAATAAATAATTTACTCTTGATTTGATATTGACAATAAAAATAATACTTGTTAAAATTTATTTATTTATTAAGTAATCTATATATAAGTATATTCTTGAAATCAAGCCAAAAATTGATGTGAATTAAATTTAATTTCTTTGACCCTCGAAATTCTTAATTGATTTTTCTCACTTTAGTTGAGATCCTTCACTCACTTTGAAATGTGGCGATATAAAATATCGATAAACACGTCATATAATGTTTCGAGACAATAACCTATGTATTACAGTGATATATTATTGACTGCGTATTTCGATCAAGCTTTCGGTTGTTTGGAAAGATTGGTCATCAAAATTACTAGAAGAGTACTTGTTAAGTAATTTTTTTAAATTTTCATTGGTGGATATATATTTTTGCTTATTTCTATCATGATTCAGTCAACTTATATTTTTTAAGGCAAGTATCGATTTTCTATTTAATAAAAAAATACAAAGATTCGGTGAAATATCTTAATGTGAAATGTCTAAACTTTTTTTTTTCATTGAGTTTTGTATACTTTTCAAAGGCACGTTTTAGAATATTGAGAAATATATAGTAGGATCGTGAATCTTATATAGGAAATATGTAGTAAACTTGTAAAAGTAATCTTTGTAAATGTCTAAATAAAATGATCTAGAAGATGAATATCGACAATCATAGAGAAACGATCTCTATTGTCCATCCGAAGAAGGTGGAGCTATAAAAGGCCAATAAGCCTCATTTATAGAATAGGGAAGTGTGACTTAATTATAAAGTGCTACAAATGTTTTTTTCTCCATATTCGTCAAAATTTAGACTCAACTTGAGTTAAATTGAGAGAAAATTTGCGAAAAAGTCCACTTTCACATTGTCATTTATAAAAATATCCCAAATTTGTTACAAGTCCATTTTGATAAAATTTAAACCAAAATGCCCATAGTTACAATTTGAAATTTCACAAGAAAGAAAAAATTTCATGTAATTAAAAATTGTGTCGGGAAATAGAAACTCGACATGTAACATATACTACGTATTTGAAAAAGTACTAATGTGTATTAAAAAAGAGGAATCCAGAGAAGGCACAAAGGAGAGCTGAAGTAAATATGAGTTTTCTTCTTCTACAATGCGTGGTTTTATTTTTGCGTATGTGAAAACATCACGATGGTACTACATGATCAATGAACGTGCTTGTGCAGGAGAGGGAGAAAAGGTTGAGAGAGATGGTGTTTCTACAGCAAGTCAAGTCAATGAGAACCCGAATGTTTGTGAAATCGCGCAAAGTCCTGAAAGTCAAACAGAAAATGTAAAGGAGACGAACTTTGAGGCGGTAACAACTCCCAAAGATTTTCAAAAATAAGCAAGATGAAATATAATATCCCTCCAGCATTTGTTCGCAATCGAAGCAAGAAAAAGTTGCAGCATTGGGACATGGCTAATATTGGCATGCAGCCATGCCTCATTGTGGTTGCTCCATTCTTGCTAGGAAATACAGGTTTCTTTACAAATGTTAAACAAAGTGGTGGTGAAGCCTTTTTATCTAGTTCCCTACTTATTAGTCTTGGAACCCAACTTAGATTGGTGTATAGGCAATTCTTTCTTTGTTCTCTACTTAGTTTTTTTCTTTTCTTTTTTAGACTTCAAATTGACATTAAGTTTATTATCTTTGGCTTCGCGGGTTTACACTTAGTTATAGATTAAAATTGGACCAAAATTGTTTGGTATGGTCATGTTCGGCTTGGTTCTTTTATGCTTTAGAAGAAGTGTTGATTATTTTGAAAGTCTATTAATGTCCATGTGAATTAACTTTATAGTGACTAATAATGATATAAACTGAAAGCCAATTGATCATTTTTAAGCAATTTAATGTTGCGATATTCAAATGAGATTTTGTTGTGAGTGGACAAAGAAATGAAATTAATTCAGCTTTAAACAATGCCATTTTACTTGATGGTTTATGCTCCCTTGTGCTCAACTACAACGCTCCAAATTCTATTAACTCAATACGCTACTTAAGTCGAAATATCCTGTAAATAAGTATTCTCAATAAATAAGCATTATATCACAATCAAAATCACGCATCAAGAATTAACATGAACAAAATAACCACAATTGCTTAAATGTAAACCTCACCTCAAATTCTTGGAGATTTTGTTGAAATCGAACGGATGTGATGTTACCATGCTTTAAACTTTTTCCGCGACCTCGTCTAGCAAGAACAAAA
>CAIGRO010157638.1:0-24168 GCA_903798355.1 Fraxinus baroniana | reverse complement strand
TGGTGGTGGTGGTTTTGGATTTGAGATTTTACACTGATTGCAGATATGTGGTTTTATGGTTGGTGATTGTACGGTGCCGGTGATTATGGATATGTGGTTGGTGGTGGAGGTGGTTTTTGGGGTTTTTTTGTTGGTGGTAGGGCATGTGGATTTGGTGATGTTGGTGGTGGATATTGGCGGCGGTAAGGTGGTTTTGCGGTGGATCTGGAGATTGTCATGGTGTCTGTTTGCATTCGATTGGATTTGGTGATGGCCATTTTGTTGTTGGTTGTGTATAATGGCTGTGGGGGTGGTCGTGGCAACGGTCGTGGGTGGGATGAGATGAGTTGGAGGTTGGTGTCTGTGACCTAGAAATTGTGATTGTGACTAACTGTAATGGAGTTGTGACCAGTAAAAGTTTTGGTGGTGTACTGGGATTAGGGGACGGGTGCGACGGATGGGATGAAGTGTCTGTGACCAACTATTTGGTTGATATGTGACCAGTGACCAATTATTGATGGTGTACTAGGATTGGGTTTGTGACCTTAAAATTCGTTAATCTGTGACTGAAAATATAACATGTGACCAAAAAATTTGGAATAATTTTTAAAATGGTGAACAATTAAAAATCTGTGACCTCTATTAAAAAAAAATATGCGACCTGTAATTTTTTTATCAGTGACCAATGAAGTCAATTGTGAATGATTCAATTTTTTGATTTGTGACCTCGAAATAATTTGTGACCAATTAATTTAATAAGTTGTGACTGAAAATTAAAATTTTAACTACTTAATAAGATATCTTTGACTTCGGAATCAGAGCAGTTACTGGAATTAAGCGGCTGCGAAATGGTTATCAAAATAGTCGCCGAAATTAAGCGCGATCGAAGAACAGTCGTCGGAATAGTTGTCGATCGTCGGAGTTGTCGCCGGCCATCGAAATAGTCGTCGGAGCAATAGGAGTGGTAGAGATGGAAGTGGGGTGGAGTGGGGTGGGGTTAGATGGGTCAATTATATTATATTACAGTTAAATATTTAATTTAATAGATTAATTGTAGAAAATAATTAATTAATTCATGGAAAAACGTGAGTTTTGTAAATTTAAACATTGTGGTTTGATTTTTGAATTCGTGAAAGATAATTCCTGACCCATAAACTTTTTCCATTTTAAAATGTGTGATTGAAAAGATGTGAACATGAAAAATATGATTAATATTGATTATTTAACTTAAATTAAAATCAGATTTTAATCCGACGACGGATATGTCCTAAATCAGGGGGCTTGACGAGCCAAAGTTAAGTGCATGGCCTTAAATCATGGTGCTTGACGAGCCAAATTTAAGTGTACCCCCGCCAACCAGTCACCAGCATTCTCTCTCTTAAATCGGGACCTCAGTAGAGGAAGCTCCAATCCTCTGCTTCTCCGGCACTGGAATCGGACACTAGCCGCCGGCCGATCGGAAATGATTACTATTCCATACCTCACTGCCTTGACAACTTACTTCAGCTATGGACTTCTCTTCGTCTTCGGCCAATTGCGTGATTTCTTCCGCAAAATCATCGATTGGCGGTCGCATAGCAGCCTACAGGTAAATTTTGTTTGTTATATCTCTATATTCGTTGATGTGATTTGGTTTGATTTGAAATGGTGGTGTCGTTTTTGTAATGGAAGGGCTATGCGCCGATCTGCTTGGGCCTAGAGGATTTCTACATTCGGCGGTTGTACCTGCGGATTCAGGTATTTGAAAATGATTTTTTGTTGCTAGCATTTTTTTCCTTTAGTTTTTGGGTTCTTCTTGCTTTGTTTAAATTTGTAGTGATATGTGAATCTGTGATGCTGTTTGTTAAAAATGAGAATTATTTCCCTTAAAATATCAAAAAATTTCTTAGAACTAATTGGAAATTTGTTAGTGATGATTGCAGTCGTGTACTTCAATTCATGTTATTTTGAGGGATAGATTATAGGGGAGGTAGATAGAAAGCTGTCATCTTTTGAAGAAAAAAAGGGAGAGAAGTGGAATCAAACGAAAAGGTAACAAATTACTGCGGAATGAAAATATTAACAGATGATTAAATGATGTGTTGCAGGGACACGGATGGTGACACTTTGGATCATTTTTCTTTCTTAGTGAGAAATATTATATATTTATAACTCAAAGTTATTATTTAATAATAAATAGGTACTCTTATTTAAAAGATTTTAATAAGAAAAATTAGTAACAAGTATAAAACTAAACTTATACTATATAAATAAAGAATTTAATAAATGTGTTGATGACTTATTATGTCACTACTTTTTTAAAAATAGCACGTCGATGATCAGGGACGGACCCAGGATTATGATTCAGCAAGGGCGAGATAGAATTACTTAAACAATAAACAAAAAAAAAAAGGCAAAAGCAACAATAGAAATTTGCCTCGACATTTTCTTCGATAGAAATTTCCTCAATGATTGATTTCTTTGCCTCAACATTTTCTTCAATAGAAATTTGAAATACTCGTTTAAAATATCTCAACATATCGTCCTTCAAATCTAACGAGACTTACATGAACAAAAGAGAAGGCAAAAGCAACAAAAAACAACAGCTTGCATAAACAAAAGAGAAGTCAAAATATCTCAACATATCTTTAATTTTGCACCACTTGATGTTTATAAATAAGATCAAGCCCAAAGCAACAAAAAGCAACAATTTTATGTATAACAAATAACAAGAGAGAAGGCAAGAATCCAATTTGTTGTCAAAGCTCAAAACTAGGAAAAAAACAAGCAGAAACATTAGATTATATATTTGTAAAGAGAAAATGACGTCAATCTCCAAAAAAAAACTCCAGCTATACACTCACAACACTCCTGTAGGTAAAAATCTCAGATTCACAATTCATTGCACAAAATAACAGAGATGTTAAAATAAGTTTAAATCATAAGCTAGTTTAAAAGGCTTCATTACTGTCCTTAACAAGAAAAGAGGGTTAAAATAAGTTTAAAAGTCGATTATCATACAAATTATACAATGAGCAATCTGTTAAGTTTCACATCTTAAAACACAGATATCCTACTCCTACTTCTCAGCTTTACCTAATGGCAGATTACATTTTTCAGAAAAAAAGTGAAATTTCGAGGTCGTCACATTGGGGATTTGATTAGAGGTTTTACTATCCAAGAACAAAATAACTATCAAACCATAAATAATAAGATTAATAAAGATAGGGATTACGAAATTTTGCTTCTTCAATATGTTCTTCTTTCAAAATATGCGATTGGAATCCCAGAGGTTTGAAATTAAATGTAATTGCAGGGGTTTGAGTGAACTGGAATTGCAACTTTGCAGGAACAATTGGAGGAAGGGGGAAGGGTTTGGGCTGGTATGTAATGTCGAGACTTTGTTGGTTTTTAGGCTGAAAAGTATGGGCTTGTAAAAAATCATAAAAATCTAGGAGTCCAGTGGGGGCAATTGCACCCATTGGACCCTTAAGGTCCGCCCCTGTCGATGACACACGTGTCTGTGTCGGAACATCATAGATTAAATGTTATTACTATAGTTGTGGAAGGAAAATGCTTTTACACGTATAACCGGATGATGTGATGGGTTCAAGTTTTGATGTCGCTTGGACTTTTTGGCTAAGAATAGTGGATTTAGATTTCTTGAGTTTGAATTCATTTTAATGGATATTCTCAGAGGACTCTCCAGTGGTTTAATATAGATACACATGCACTCACATATACGTAAAAGTCTGACCGCCATTGCTTAAGATGAATTCTTAGTTGGAAAGTTTACAAAATCTTGACGATGATGAGCAACAGGAATGTCATTTTGTTCAGATTTTGTTGTTGCATGCTGTTGGTGTATAGTCTACCCATTAACAAGATAGCAGCAATTTTTTGCGAGCCTTTAACCATATATAAACCTCAACGTTTCCATGCTTCATTTTAGCCAAGCTAGTTAAAGTCGCTCTTATCATTTTTGCCCACTTAATTTTTAGGATTGCTTTAATCGACCAATTTCAAGCCCTCCAGATTCTTGGTTTGATGTGGTGGAGCGTGTCTCCAAAGACAATAACAAAACACTACAGTAAGTATTTATGTTCCTTGTTTATGATTTGTTTATTATGAGTTTGTTTCTTTTTGATAGATGACTAGCTGGTTGTGTTGACTTTTATCACAGTAAGCATTGTTGATCTCTGATTCTGATCACTATTGGCATCATTGATGTGGCATTGGACTACATAAACAAGTCCAAATGCTATTTGAAACTTAGAAGCAAAGTTCTTCAACCTAAATGCCACTTTAATTCTAAATATTCTCCTGACTTAGTTGCATCCCATGCAGGCAAACCAAAAATGTCGTTAGATGTCTCAACCTAGGATCATATAATTATCTAGGGTTCGCTGCAGCTGATGAATACTGTACGCCTCGTGTAATTGAATCCTTGAAGAGGTTTTCCCCAAGCACCTGCAGTACGCGGGTTGATGGAGGTAAATACATGTTCCTCACAAGCTGCTACACTATTGGACTTTTCTCTGAAAATTAAGATGAGTGCTGATGTGTACTATTAATCAATGGAACTATGTCATCAGGAACAACAACATTGCACACCAAACTGGAGCAGTGTGTGGCAAGCTTTGTTGGAAAGCCGGCTTCCGTAGTCTTTGGCATGGGTTATGTAACAAATTCTGCCATTCTTCCTGTGTTAATTGGGAAGGTACATCCAATTACCTTGATTAGAATTGTCTATCATGTTCTGCATCTGTATATAGTTCTTCTCAATCAATTTGGATGCAGGGAGGTTTGATCATTAGTGATTCTCTGAACCATAACTCCATAGTAAATGGCGCTCGAGGATCTGGAGCTACCATTCGAGTTTTTCAACATAACAGTAAGTTTGAGGTTTATTTTGTTTTTTCAGAGCCAAGATATTTCTTCACGTGCTTTTCTTATGCGCATGTTGTTCTGTCGTCCTTTCTCTAGCACCGTCCCATTTGGAGAAAGTTCTGAGGGAACAGATTGCTGATGGACAGCCTAGAACTCACAGACCTTGGAAGAAAATAATTGTTCTGGTAGAGGGAATATACAGCATGGAAGGGGAGCTGTGCAAGCTCCCCGAGATTGTTGCCGTATGTAAGAAATATAAGGTAGATAGTCTTAGAGAGTTAATTGTCTCTTGTTTGTATGATTACTATTAATTTGCATATTTTGGAAATAATCTACAGGTTACACCTTTTTGGTTTGTTAGGATGAAAGCTTCTCCTTTTAATACTAAATTGACTTGCTTATTAAGCGCTTGTTTGAGCCCCATTTTTGGCTAAGAATGCATTTTGAAATAGTAGATTGATAGAGAATGTGTGGTTACAAAATAACAAAAAATTTTGGATTTGTATGTAATATTATTTTATTGAAGAATGTGTGGTTGAAAAGAAGAGAAAAAAATGTATTTTGGAAATAATGGGGATCAAACAAGGGCTAAGAATTTGGTGTGGGTCGTTCGTCATGTGTTTTCTTTCTTCGTAATATAGAAGAAATTTAGATATCAGTTTTGCACTTCTTTGGAACTTTGGGCATTCTTCTTATTCATGTGCATATAAATTGATACTCTTCATGTAACAGGCTTACGTTTATTTGGACGAGGCTCACAGCATTGGAGCTGTTGGCAAAACAGGAAGGGGTGTCTGTGAACTCTTAGGAGTTGATACTGCAGATGTGGATGTCATGATGGGAACTTTCACTAAATCATTCGGATCGTGCGGTGGTTATATTGCAGGATCTGAGGTTCTTTTACCATTCCCCTCTTTCATGTACACTTGTAGATATGGTACCATGTAGATACAAGGAAGTGTTCTGCACGACTTGACTGGATGTATTTTAATGCCAAGCAACTTATCAAATAAATTGTACCATCGTCATGTATGAGAAATTCTACTTTTCACACGTACATAATATTTAATTTCTGCGAATATAACTACATACAATGCTGAAACATCAGGGGCAATGAAGAGCTCTTGTAAGTGTATTGTGCAGTTAAAATGTGTTTTCAATTGAGCGAATTCTATTTCACTTCAGAACACCCACACTCTGAGAATCATCTTTTCAACTATTAATAGTTCAACGAGTGCTGCTTAGATTGACGAGTCTTGATGAACATGTATTTGAAGTGTAAACACAGAAAAATATTGGCACGTGATTATACTTTAGACATTTAAGCATATGAAATTGAAGTTCTCTATCACTTCCTTGCGGGGTATAGACTTGAGCTTTAACCTTCTTGCTTTGATACAAGAGAGATTATTATCTAATGATATTAGTTTAATATCACAGTCCTTGTTGAAGAAAAAAAAAATCTTTCTAGTTTTAAAAAAGTTTGTATCTGAAAGCTAATTTCTTCTAAATGCTTCCTTTCATATCAAGTGCAATGTCAGAGAGAGAACCTCTGATTTTTTTCTTCACCCTACTTGTGCTTGTTTTTAACATTTCATTTAAATTTTCAGGAACTTATTCAATACTTGAAGTATGCATGCCCTGCTCATCTTTATGCTACATCAATATCACCTCCAGCTGCACAACAGATTATTTCTTCCATTGATGTTATTCTTGGAGAAGATGGTTCTAGCAGAGGTGGAATTTTCTCTGCCTTCTATGACTAATAATTCGATCTCAATTGAGAGTTTTACTCACAATTAGAGCAATTTGTCACTGCAGGGGCTCAGAAACTAGCACGGATACGTGAAAACAGCAACTTTTTCCGGTCTGAATTGCAAAAAATGGGTTTTGAGGTTTTGGGGGACAACGATTCTCCTGTTATGCCCGTTATGCTCTACAATCCATCAAAAATTCCTGCTTTTTCACGGGAGTGCCTCAAACGAAATGTAAGGTTTTTTTTTTTCTCAAATGCCGTTTGCATTTTTCATTTCTCACTCAACATTCCAACAATGTATGGTTTCACTTGAACCTGGATTTCACTGGTCATGACTCTTTGTTCTGCTGCATAGGTGGCTGTTGTAACAGTTGCTTTTCCAGCTACCCCTTTACTGTTGGCCCGTGCACGCATTTGCATCTCTGCTGCTCATACTAGGGAAGACCTTGTTACAGCTTTAGAGGTTAGAATCTCAACTTGTAGTACTGATTTTCACTTCTGATTTTTCTATACTCTCCTATGTTTTCCTACCTCAGCAGCCATTTTCTGTAATACCACACATTTATTGTAATACTTTATATTGAAAATTGCACTATTGGTCTCTAATCTATTGCTCCACTACCAAGTCGGTTTCCATTGTTTTAAAAGGAGCAAATTGGCCTGTTTCAGATAGCTTCTGCTTCTAGAAAAAACTACATTCCTTTAAAAGCTTTTCTAGTCGGGCAAAGTACCAAAAAAATTATTCAATCATGCTCAAAAGTAGCTTTTTACTTTTAAAGCAGCTTTTGGCTTACAGTCCTTTACCTTCCATATAGTTGCACAATGACAAAACATTCTAAATTTCTGTTAACTCGTCAGGTGGCCCTTGCAAATCTAATTTTATGAAGATAGGTTTTGCTTCCCAATTGGGTCGATTGCCAAGAATACAAAGTAAATCATGTTTCCACAAGGGCCATATGACAACTTAATGAATATTTTGACCGTTTCTGACATTGGAAAATATTGCCCAGTAACTAATATGTATTTGTACCAGGTTATCAGCAGTGTAGGTGATCTAGTTGGTATAAAGTACTTCCCTGCTGAACCCAATAAACAGCAGCTAGAGGATGACAGAGTCAAAATGGATTGAGAAGAAACTTTGAATTTAATCAGCAAGTTTAGATGATAAGTCTAGAGTTGCAAAGGTATTTATTTGTTCCTCCTAGATAAGACCTTGATGTTGTGACCTATGAAATTTTGTTTATTTATTTTGAGTAAATGTAACTTATTAAAAATTGAAAACTTTCTATACTTTTGTGATGTAAATATTATTCTTTATTTTCTCACAATCTTTTTTTTTTTTTTTTGTATGAATATGTTTGTTTTGCCTTATTTGTAGTTTTCCCACATGGCTTTCAGAGGATAATCAACTCTCTGTTCCAATTCTCTTTTGGTGTCAAGAACTCAGCCACCTATATTAAATTTAGATGATCTTCATCAGAAGCAGTAATGGGTAGGAAAGAGTTTGGACGTTGAATCCAAGGGCCGAAAACACTGTTTCGCCATAAGTGCTTTGTTAAAATAGCTCAAGAAATCCAATGCCTCACATCTTTTCCCAAGACAACCAATATTGAACCGAATTTAGAGGTATAATTAAATGAGTCTCGTGACTTTTTACCTTTAATTTAATTAGATTGGTGTTGTAGTATCAATGATGCAAGATAATATTATTCGAGACTGAGGAAAAGTACTTATCTTCGATTGCAAACAATTTCCGACACCATATTTAAAGGTTTTCGAAACCTACCCCTCAAATAGATCCTCTTACTTCGGTCGAATTTATGGTAGGCTGAGGTATTACTACGTGATTAAGGACATTGTAAGCCAAACAGGTCCTATTGCATTTTCAATGATGTGCAAGGACTGAAAGTTAAGTTGACTTTAGAATGTTGATTATTTCACCCAACACCACCTCGTAAAATATTCAGAATACCATCAATAATTCGGCAGTAATCTGGTGTAGTGAGACGAAATGCTAAGCTATCATCATGAGAAAACATGTGACTAACACGCGGACTATGTCTAGAGTAGCCGAAACCCCTGAATTTGCCATCAAGTTCAACCCTTTTAAATAGCACTAGTCAGAGTTGAACATGCAATAAGTTCAACCCTTTTAAATAGCACTAGACAGAGTTGAACGTGTATTGCATGTTATTCTGAAATACTTTATAAGTGTTGTAAAAGTAATATTTGCTACCAATTTGTTGAGAGGATTTGATGAGTCTCAAACAAATTAAAGAAAATAAAATTTAGGATATAAATTTAAGAAGAGAAAAGTGTATTATCAAAACTCAACTTTTATGATTCAAATTCAGTTTTTTGTGATGATGAAATACTATAAAGAACAACAGTTTCATACTATATTTGGTACATAAGAATTAATTTCTAATACATGAATTTAAACACCCATCAAAATTCCTAGATACAATTCATCTATAATAATTCTAGATTTATGTAGATTAATGTGAATGTTAACTAATCGAGAATTAATAACATGAAATTCACACATGACAAAGGTTTTGTAGTATTTATTATATATTGAAAAACGAAAAGTATGGTAATATTGAGATAATTGAATTTTAATAGGGTTAAAATCGTTTTAAAAATTATTATGTAATATTTATAATATATTATAGATGAGTCGCAGACACGTGTGTGACCCCATTTAACATGAAGAAAATGAAGAAGTCGAAATACATTTCTGAAGTGTTGGACCATCCAATTTTTTTACCCAATAAAAAAAATATTTTTATCCAATTTTTAATTATAAAATAGATCGGAATTGATTGAAGTGGAGGGGACAAAGAGCAACGATATTTAGACCTCCGACTATTTTTCTCTTTACATTTTGATTAATCAATTGTTCAATCGGAAAATTCCTAATGGCGACTCGTTACTGGGCGGTGTCACTCCCCGTAGGCCAAACGTCCTCCCTCTGGAGCCGGCTCCAAGAATCCATTTCCAAATCCTCCTTCGATACTCCTCTCTACAGAGTAATTTTCACATTTTTCTGTTAATTATGTATTTAGTAGATCTAAAAGCTCGAATTCTGTATTAAAATCTGAATCTCGTGGACAAGATTTGCTTGATTATTGTTTTTGGATTAAGTTTTTGACTGATCGAATTGCATTGAGCATTGATTTGGTATTGGAGCTTGTAAAGAAGAGTAGTCCAAGCTATTATTAATTCATGTTATTTTTTGGGCGCAAAATTTTATTTTTTTGAGATCATGAATAGTAGTTTTGTTGAATTTTGCAGTTCAACATTCCAAATCTACGTGTAGGTACGCTAGATTCGCTATTGGCACTGAGTGATGATCTATTGAAGGTTGATTTTTCTATTTTCTTGTTTCACTTTTTTAAGTTTCAGCTGATTCTGTGACATTGTATGATAGTTTGGGAAAGAATGATTTTTGGGATTATATTTTGATTTTGTTTTATTAGTCGAACAACTTTATTGAAGGAGTGTCACACAAAATCCGGAGACAGATAGAGGATTTGGAGAGGGTTTCAGGAGTGGTCAGTAGCTCACTCACGGTAGATGGAGTTCCTGTTGACTCTTATCTCACTAGGTAATTGCTTGTACCTTCTTCTCACTTTGGACTTAATTTGATAGATTTGTTAAATTGTTCAGTAAATTGACTAATTTAATTTGGAAAATTTTATGATGTGTAGATTTGTGTGGGATGAGGCAAAATATCCAACAGTGTCACCATTGAGAGAGATAGTGGATGCAATTCATGTACAAGTCACCAAAATTGAGGATGATCTCAAGGCATGTTCGTTTGTTTTTTTGTTGATTCACAAAAACAATAGTTTCGTTGATATGAATATGAATTTTATGAATTCAGCTAAAAGCCTGGCCTTTCCATATCAAACTTCTCAAAATTCTAGACAACTGCGATTATGTTCTTGAGTTATCAAATATATAAAAAGATATTCCTGTTTTATCTGCTACATGTGGATAGAAGAAACGGGTGCAAACATTAACGTTGCCTAGTCCCCTACACTGTCATTCTACATATTCACAGTAGCCTACAAATATATTATCATGACAGGATTGTCCTATTAATGACCAATAATTAAAATAGTAGTCGATTCCATGCAGCTTTTCGACCAATTATGATTATCCTTTCAGGTGACTTAATTTCCAAGCAGCCATAAAACTTATCTAGGCTTTTTGTTTTCATGGTGGACATCTGTATGTTCTCCCTGGCATCTTAATTTTGATTTCAGTCAAGGGCATCTTTGATAAGATAGAAATTTAAATGAGGTTTATTAGAAGCTGCTTCACTATACTTTTTAAGAGCCTTCGATCTCAAGATATTTGAATTAGTCCATGCAGTTATCTTATAGAATGAGCCATATTCCATGGAGGCATAATATGGTTCTTGAATTTATCGTTCAGTTATTACTTTTTGAGTCTTACTCCTAGAATAATTTCCATGAGAGCGTTAAAGTGTTTCCATTTGGACTCCTGCTCAATTATGAAAATGTACTTCTTTTGTTTTATAATGCTCATAACTCTGTTTGTTCTGATTGAAGTCATGTTAGGAGAGCTGTGGGATGGTTTTGTAGGAAAAGTGCGTATATATTGGATTAATGTTTCCTTAATTATGAACTCTCTTATAGTGAGTAGTTTACCCGTTAGCTCTTCTTTACTAGTAACAAGTCCCGTCAAATATTCATTTGGTGATTTTACTAACCCGAGTTAAATCTCTCAGGCCCTTCTGTTTTCTCCTGACTTCTTAATTAGATATTGATCCTAACCAGTTCCAATCACTCCTTTGTCTATGTCCCAGTATTTGTTTCATAACTCAAAGTTTCCAGCAGTGTTTTTTAACACTTTTCCCAGAGTATGCGGGATCGGGCAGGATGATCTTTGTTAAGCAACCGTGGTTAATGGTTATGTACTGTTGATACCTATTTATTCAAAATAACACATGACGTAGTTTAGAAGTTCAGAACTAGCAAACTTTTCAGTGCTCATTGAATAAAATTCAGACTATTCATTTTGAAAATTTTGCACAACAAAATTATTGTCATCAATAATACCTAGTGCAGTCTTGATGACCTGGAGTTATTATATAGAAATAGAAGGACAATATAAGAATGATATGTAAGGCCTTGCATCCATCATTCAGATATTATATATTTATATCCCTCAGAATTTGAAGCTTGAGTAGTATTGTAGAGACTAGCTTCAACTGTAAAATTTTAAGCCTTGGTTTGGATTGTACAAACTTGTTTGAAATAACCAGCTGAAATGTTTTAATGTCCTCTTCTCCCTTTTGGTGACTGATCTTTGTTGACATATTGAAAATGAAAGCTTTGTTTAAAAAAATGTCCTTTTACGAGTATGATACCTTACCGTTTTCAGCAGTACAGAATGACAGGAAAATGGAATCATTGATTAAGAAATAAAAAAAGATAAATTCACATGTTATCATGCTGTTATTATCATCACTAATGTCATGTATTGTATAAAAATCTGTTGAAAGAAATTGTTTTTGTCTGCTTCTAATAGTATTTATTATGTATGTAAATTAGTTTTCTGTTTGAGCTCAACTTTTTGCATCACTTGGTAACCATTTTTTTTGGAGCAAGTATAGATTTTCCTTTATCTCACCGCCCTTCTATTACTTATTTCTAATTTATGATATTCTTCCAGATAAGCGTGGCCATTTATATTTAATGCATGTCTTACATATCTCGATATGTTATTTTCAAGCCCTTTCTGTGCGTGTTGCTGATTTGTGGGTGTTATGTCACAGGTTCGTGTTGCTGAGCATAACAATGTCAGGAGTCAACTTAATGCCATAAACCGAAAGCAGGCTGGAAGGTATGTCCCTAATATGAGATTTACTTGATCAAGGCTATGGGTTGTGGTAACATCCACGAACTAGAACTCTAGAAGTGAACATATCTCGATTTGCTAGCTGTTCCGAATGCTTCATGGATATTTGTGCCTCAAATATGACTTATGAGTACTCTTGAGTGCATGGAGGTGTTTTTGAGGTTATAATTAAGTGTCCTCTCAATGTCATAAATATTTTAACTAAAAAACTGTAGCTGAGTATCTCTATGTAACTAATTTGAAAATAAAAGCTTAGCCTGTGCTCTTGGTATTACTGATCATGAGGATTTCTAACAGAATTTGTATTGAAAATCGTCTCTTTCTCCATGCAAGTTAGAATATAAAAGTTAAGAGTATGTGATTATGGAAATATTTCCATCTAGCTTATATCCTAGTCTAACTAGGAATTAATATTTTTCCTTTTAGGATTTCTTTCCTATTTCCTTGTATGTATAACCCATAATTTGATGAATAATGCAAGTACTTTAGTCTAAATATCAGGTTTGTATGGGAGCAAGTTTAATCGGATCTGGTTAAATTTGCGATTGCTTTTGTTCTCCAGTGAACGGCCTCTTGCTGCTCATCAGGCGAAGTTTTTCTTTACTTTTCTATCTTTTAGTTTGTCAAAATTTAGGACCTTAAAGTAAGATTTCAATTCACAAACTGAAAATCATAAACTCAATTTTACCCTTAATTCAAACCCTAAAATTAAACATCGGCTAAATCACCTCTCTTGCAACTCGTACACCTATGGAGAACACCTCTTTTGGCTGCATGACCCCAATGAAGCTGTTTTCTTGCCTTAACGACTAAAACAACCCTACCATACCTTTAAGAGAGCCTTGGCAAAGCAGACCCTTGAATCCTTAGGCGAAGGAGCAAATCCTAGGTTAAGGTGATTGATTCTTCTCCTTCGCGATTCTTGGGGTACTATTTGAAAAAGAGGAAAATGGGTAGCATTTATCCTTTGTTAGGTGAGGCGTAAGCCTCGTTGTGAACTATGAACTAAAAAACATATTAAAAAAATATGAGAGTATAAAAATATGTTTAACCATATACAAAATGTCAACCTCAAAGCAATATCTTAACTTAAAGTATCAGATCAAACAAGCAAATAATAATTCAATAAAGACATAAAGCCCCTATCCGTCTAAGCTAAAAATTAGATTTTGATAAAAAATTATGAAATATGTGTTTGAAAAGTTGATAAAAGTTGAGATCCTAAGAAATATGTTGTTAAAATTAATTATTGACTTTGACTTGAACTTTTAATCAACTTTTTAAAATACACCAAATAGGGACAAAGTTGCAACTCAAATAAAAAATAGATAAGTCTCCCATATGATCACTAGTTACGATCATGTATAAAATCACTAGTTCTGATATCATCTTCCTCATCACTCTCAAAGTACTCTTCCCACTCGTCCTACAATTGCATTGGTTTTTTTCCCCTGTCCTTTCCTATAAATGAAAACAAAATATCTATCGATTAAGTTAGTAAATAAGAGTTTGTTTGAGCCCCATTTTTTTGGGAAAATTGATTTTATAATAGTGATTTTTAGATAATGTGTAGTTAAAAAGTAAAAAAAAAAAAGTTTTGGGCTTATGTAAAATTATTTTATTAGAAGAATGGAAGGTAGAAGATGTGTTTAGAGAAAAATGAGTTTCTAAAGAATGTGGTTCAAACATGGACTAAATAAACAAGCCTAGATTTCAATTCCACAATTTTATAATACCTTTATGTTTCATCGTTTTCTTTTAGGGCCTGATTAGGAGTTTTTTTTACCGGTTTTGGGTGGCACCGTTTATGATGTGTTGGAAAAATCAGTGCTTGCTATTTTTTTGGATATTGATTTTGGATGGTTTAAAAACCACCCAAAACCAATATAGTGTAATTTTGAACGGTTTTCTTAACCCACAAATCGGAGGATTTTGACTGTTTCTCATATTTTCTTCTAATTTTACCTTATAAAATAATTATTTTCAACCAATATATTTTGGTCAAAACTAAACCGTAAATAAAAATATATTAACTAAAAAATTATATTATAAGATAAGAAAAATTACAATATAATTAAAAATTACTTATAAGTAAAAAATCGCTTTTATGTAAAAAAATTGTTATAAAATAAAAATACTATTAATAAGACGAAATTCACTTATTAAGTAAAAAATATTAACTTAAAATTTTAATTAATTTTTTAAATTAAATATTAACTTATATGTAAATTTTTTTTATCTATAAGTAAAATATCACTGTGAGTAAAAAAAATCATATAAAAGAAAATCTTACTAAGGGATATATACGTAATTTTAGTCTTTTAAAAAAACTTTCAAAACTGATAAATAATAAACTCCCAAGTATAGGTTGGAGAGTTTTAAAAATCGCTACTAAAACCACTTAAAATCCAAGTTCGAAGTTCATACATTGTAGGGGTTTTAAGACCTCTACCGCACGAACGAACCGGTTGAATCATGATAATAAATGAAGGGCTTGTTGCCTTATAGAAAGGGGTAGCATTTTCAAAAAAGAACCTTCCAATCACAGGTCTAGTGTTAGCCATCAAAGTTGTTTCTAATTACTGCCTTGTTGTTTTTGGGCCTGATGATTTTGGAGATTGTTTTTGAACTACTAATTGTCGTTGGCTCAAATTGTTTTTAGGCTGCTACTAGTTGTTGAGGGTTTTGTCTTGGTTCTTGTCTTATGTTTTGGACCTAGTGATTTGGGCCTCTTGTTTGGTCTCCACGTTATTTTTTGGGCACTCTTTTTGGTGGTGGTTTTTTTTTTGGGCAAGAAAGTCCATGAAATTCTTAGAATCGTACAAGTTGTTTCCTAATGTTTCCAAATTTTACATATTAGTCCCTAGGCTTTCATTTTTTTCAAGTTGGTCCCTAAGATCTCAGAATTTTACACATTAGTCCTCGAACTTTATGAAAAGCTAAATCCGGTTCCGGAACTTTTAGGTTTGTCCTAGTTGGTTCCTGAAGTTTCAATTTTGTGACAAACTTTATTGAGCCACGATCCTTCGGCTGCCTTCTCAGAGCTGTGTTACCCTTCATCCTGGTTGACCAGTGGTTTTGTGTGAGCCTTCTATTGTTATTGCTACTGTCAGAGTCAAAAAAATTTCATTGCTGCCAGCTCTTGGTCTGCTATCTTTCTTGTCTGCAATAATTAGTGGTTGTACCTTCTATCTTTGTTGACTTCCTCTCTTGGCAATAACCTAACTTGACTGTTTTTGGTGACATTTCTCAGAGTGGTGCGACTCTTCATCGTAGTCAACCCAGCCATTTGGTACTCCTTTGGATTCTGACAGAACATGGCTTTCTATTTTTTTTCTTAATTGGCACGAAAAATTCCTCTCTAACAAATGTTAAACACACCTTACCATCCGAAGAAAGCATCAACTTTCTATTCGCAAACGTAGTCTCTCTCTCAGGTCGACCTAGGCCTCTACTATATACTCAAGGATCAGTTGTTTCTGTTGGGTGCATGATTCCTTCTGCTCGCTATGAATTTGGGGTCAGGTGCGAAGGATTCTGCTGACAGTATGAGATACTTTTTGTATGCAGTGTTTGTAGATGCAACATTTGCTGTGTTCGAAGATCTCTCACTCTTTTGTGCATGCAGTCTATGTATGAGCTTCTTGAGTACCAGTCTTCTACTTCTCATGTATATTAAGTAACCCTTCATGGAGGACATTTTAATTGAGGACGATTGGAACTAGTAGAAAGGGAGAGGACTTTATAAGTTGTAATTAGAATTTGACAACAATTTTCAAGTAGTTGGCCATTTTAATCATCACTAGCCAAGTTGAGCATGTATCGATGCACCAACTTGAAGAGGAGATTTAGTATATATAAGTTAGGATAGAAGATTATGGAAATATTTCATTCTAGCTTATGTCCAAGTCTAAGTAGGAGTTAATATTTTTCTTTTTAGGATTTCTTTCATTTTCCCCTTTCCTTCTATAAGAAGGACTATTCTTGTATAAATAACCTTTTAATTTGATGAATAATACAAGTAAGCCAGCGTAAATTTCAAGTCAAAAGACTATTAAAATGTTATGTTTAAATCTTAGTAATGATTGGGATGTGGACTACTTTTCCATTGTGAGATGACATTTTGCTCAAAAAATTCTAGGTGCAGTGGTGAAGGTTTCTTAACAGGGATGTCGAAGAGTGTTTTAGATTATCTCACCTAATGCTAATTGTCCTTAAAGTGTAGTTAAGTATAGGAACTTGCAGTTCCATAATAAGATTAATTTGTTGTTTAATGGAATCGCATGATAGACTTCCAGGTGATCGCATGATTAAGTGAAACTTGATGCATGTTGTTAATAAGATCACCAGTTGTTTGAGATATGCTGAACGTGGTGAATCTGGTGATGACAGTTTTTCTCTTGTAAAAGCGAGGAAGGATAGAACTCTCTCTCTCTCTCTCTCTCTCTGTGACATGCATACTGTTTTGGTCTTGAGACGGGGTTGAAGAAATTGTGGGAATGTTTTTACAGCCATCCTGGGAGAATTACCTTATTTAGCTGTAATGCGATTCTACTGTAACTTATTGCTTGAGTCTTTAGCTGATCCAAATAATTTCTCATTGCAGTTTAGCTGTTCGTGACCTTTCCAGTTTGGTGAAGCCAAATGATGTAATCACCTCAGAACATCTAACAACCCTCATCGCGATTGTTCCAAAGTATTCTCAGAAGGATTGGATATCGAGCTATGAGACACTGACAACCTATGTAGTAAGAAATCAATTTGCTATTTATGCAGGAGCCCCATTTTTATTTCAGTCTTGTCCTTCATGATTCTGTCTGCAATGATTGTCACAATACGTATTGAGTTCATGATATGCTAAGGGTAATAAATATTCATCTCTTCTGTACTCTTTCAAAATAAAGTCAGCACATTGCTCGCCAGGCAGTTAAGTTCATACCATTATTTTTTGAGATGTTTTTTGTGTTTTACTTTGGTAGATATTGCTTTTTGATTGAATTGATTGTTTTAGGTCCCCAGATCCTCCAAGAAGCTACACGAGGACAATGAATATGCACTTTATACTGTGACATTATTCAGTCGTGATGCTGACAACTTTAGGAATAAGGCACGTGAAAGAAATTTCCAAGTGAGTGTTGTTGAGTATCTCATCTATTATGCAAACTATTTCATCTCTTTTCTGTTGTTTTGAGAATATTCTCGTAATGATTTTGGAGGAAGGTCTCATCTAACAAAATTTTTGATTGTGGTGTGATTTAGATTCGTGATTTTGAATATAATCCAGAAACACAAGAGAATAGAAGGCAGGAGCTTGAAAAGCTGAATCAAGACCAGGATGCATTGAGAAGCTCTCTGTTGCAATGGTGCTACACTAGTTACGGGGAGGTACTCTCTCTTTTCCCTCTGAGAAAAGCTGCTGAAATTTTGCTGTTGTTTTTAGTTACATTTTGAAGTGCTGTCTGTTTTTATCGCGCTGTTTTGGAAATATTTAGATTCTTTTCATAATTTTATCTGAAATTGATCTGTGGTTGAACTACCTCAATTAGAACTGACAAATGAAATTATTAGGTATCAGAGTTGCACTTCTATAGCTCTGACATTAGTTGGAGAAAAAAGTTAGGTGACTTCACTTGCTAGTATTCAAAAGGAATGATACCTTTTCAACAAAGTCCGAGTATGGATGAGACTGTTTCCAAGGAAAGGAAGTAGTCAAGTAGTGACTAATTTCAGACTAGTTGAATGCAATCAACTTGACCACTCAAGAAACCCCCATTGAGAATTCACTTGCATAATTAGGCATGTCGGACTTCAGCTTGTTTAGACATCAAAAAATCAATCGACGAGCAAAAGGCTCTGCTCTGCTTTACCGAATAAATGATTAGTCTGGGTTGGACCAAGTTATCTAAAATCTAAAGTTGTCCCCCTTATTTCTTGAATTTGCATGGATTATATTTAAAATTGTGTCCCCTATCCTACAGGTTTTTAGCTCCTGGATGCACTTCTGTGCTGTACGTGTGTTCACTGAAAGCATTCTGCGATATGGTCTGCCACCATCATTTTTGGTAGTTAACTTGACTTCACAGCTATGTTTTCTGCTGACCTACTTTTTCTTGTCCTAGTTGGATGTCAATTATTACTTAAACTGGTGTGCTGAAAGATCATTCAATTTAATTCAGTCTGTAGTATTGTCACCCTCCGTGAAAAGTGAGAAGAAAGTTCGTTCCATTCTTGAGGAACTGTGCAACAGTTCAAACAGGTACTATATTTGGTCTATTCTAAGTTTTTATTGTTTTTCATGATTGTTTTGTGGCTTCATCACAAAATTCTTGTGATGTGATCTGATTAGAAGTGGGGCCACCATCTACTGATCAACTCCGAATTGCTTGTGATCTGATTAATAAAATGTTTATGGTTAAAATCCGTACCTGAACTAAGTTGCAAATCTTTATTCAGTACTTTGGGTTTTGACTACACGAGTCCTCCTTTTCGACCCCACTTTATCTGGAGCCATCTCCAAATTTAAATCACTAAGATTAGAATCCTTTTTTTAGGTCGACCTCTTCCTCCATGTTAACTATACATACTTTTCCTAGGGCTTCTACCTTTCACTCAAATTTGCATCCTTAAGACAAATTGAGCCCCTCTTTGGTTTGGATTAAAATCTAATTAAAATTTCAAGTCAAAGTTAACAATTAATTTTAACCACACACATTTAATGGGATGGGACCCATAACTTTTTAACCACACATTTCACCAACTTTTATCAAAATCTTCTAAAAATCTTATTTTAATCTCTATCAAATAGGGACTGAATAAACATACTAAATTTTGTTCGCAACACATTTATTTTGTACATGAAATCGAAGAAACACGGAAAGAGATGCAACACTGTTTAACTAATCTGTTCCAGGAAGCTGATCTCCCACTGATGATTCGCCTAGACAAATCCTCCTAAACAGAAATTGGGATGTTTTCTTCATGTCATTTTGACAAACAATCTGCACTCAATTTTCTAAAGAGCATGTTTGGCTAAATGTTACAATAAGTAATTCTTATGGGTCAAAGTTAAAAATAAGTTATTTGTTTTGACAATAAGGTAAGAGTTACAGTTCCAGAATAAATTATTTCACTTAAAAAGATGAAAAAAGTAAATTGTCCAACAAAAAATTATTTAAAATTAACTTCTGCTTCTTTCTTATGTTTAGCCAGAACATGCTTTGTCCTCTGAAGTTATTTCTAGAAGCCCAGAATTCTGGGCTATAGTCAAATGTTCTTCATAAAGCCTCTTCTTCGATGGTCCCCGGAACTTCTGAACACTGATCACTGTCAAAATTTTGAGTTGAGAATATTTCTATTGATATATAATCTCTCTTCCATGTGTAAATGCAGCACATACTGGAAAAATGAGGACGAAGGAGGGATGGGCGGCTTTGCAGGTGATGCTGATGCACATCCTTACGTCTCATTCACTATTAATCTTATTTAAGCTACTGCATTGCAATTGTCGCTGTCCATTTCAAAATCCCATGTGTGATTTTTGATGGCCTCGAAAATAAGGACGGACTCTACATTTGTATAATAGTAGATTATCCCATTCTTTTTTCATGGAAAAATACTATGCTTGTCAAACATTTGTTTCAATTTTCCCAAATTGTAGCAGATTATTACTTCCTTCTCCTGTAAACTACTTTCTATTTGGGTTTAAGCCATGGTATTAAGCATGTTATCATCTAGTAGTTGTAAATTAAGAGCTTGTGCTTTTATTTGTTGGGATATTATGTGTTGCTTTTGATGTTAGCATTCCTCTTTTATCTGTTTGCATTCAACACTAATCCCCACTGCACTCTTTAGGTAATGGCATTGTACTTGTTGGAACTGGATAAGTTTGACTATTGCATTAAACAGGAGTGAGGTAGGGGTAGGAGTGAGGGTGGTCAAGAGTCTACAATGGACTCTTGAGACTTAAAGTTGCATGTTCTGTATGTAGTGACATTAATTTGGAACTTAGCATGAAGCAATTTCTCACCCACAGAATTTAGTATGGCTTTCAGAAAGATATGAAAAGTGGAGCATAATTATTCTAAATAGTATTTTTTTTTTTTATTTTACTGTAATTTGTCAGAAAGAGATGGTGCTGGTATTATCTGCTGAAGTTTGTCATATAATCTGCAGTATACCAGAAAATAGAGAGGTGAAGCTCAGGCCTACGTGCATGATAAAATCTTATCCCACCTTATTAATTCCTGCACAAGTGCACATGAATCGTAAAAAAACATTTTTTTTTTAATCTGTTTGTGCTAAATATCTCGGTATTCAATAAACTTTTACGGACGTTTCTAAATTGTCATTAAAGTTTTGAGTTGCAGTTGGACTGAACTGTTTCAAATGTTTTCCTTTGCCATTGAACTTTAAATTTTATTTAAGAACTGACAAAAATATTATTCTATCCGTAGTTCCATCACTCATCATTTTAAAAGTGAATGGACTTGATTATATGACACACGGAGTGATGGATGTATAACATTTCGTTAAGTTTATTAAGTCTGTTAACTTTTAAAAAAAAAATAAAAATAGATACGATAACATTTTTGTAAAAGTTCAATGGCAATGAGAAAAATTTGAGAAAGTTCAATGACAACTCCAAAAACTTTTTTTAGTTTAATGGCAGCTGAGCAATAATTAAAAACATTCCATTATAGTATAGATATAGAGATATATACACTTACCCATTAAAGGAGACAAGGCAATTCAATGACAAATACTGAATACACTATGCCCATGCGGGCTTGCTCCTCATTCACCAAAACGAAACTCTGGTGGGCCCGGAACCGGCCGTCACTGTAGTCGGTTGCACCTAACAGTGGGCTATTGACGGGGTCCACAAGAACCGTCCTCTGCATGGGGTTCAGAATGTAGAATTGTCCACATCCTTATCTTTGACTATTGACTCTGATTGAAAGAAAAAGAAAGAAAAATTGTTAGAAAAACAGTGAATATAGTGAAATGATGCCGTGTTTTGTGACTGAACTCTCCTTGTCTTTTAGCAGAGAAATGGTCTGAAAGAGCCTCGACCACACGAACCCCACCCCTTTTTCGAACACGGGTAGCCCTATCTCGTACATAATTATCAAAATTATAAGGTCCAAACGAGAAGTGATGATGGTTGATTTTCATCATTGGTCTTGAGTTTTATGGGTTTGATCATCTGTCCTACTCTGTGCGACTTTTCAAAGACTTAGAAGGGGACTTTGGAGAGTACTATGTAAAATGTAAAAGCTTAAAAAAAAATAAAGTAAGAAATTGCACTTCATTTACTTGAGTGATATTTCTCGTCGTCATGTGTACTCGAGTATGGTGACTATTTGACTTTGATCATTTTCGGACTCACTACTTTAAGAAGATCTTGTACATCTATTATAGCTCTCTGAGTTTCGAAAGTCAATAACTTGATCACCGTCATTCTTGAATGTCTCCAAACATTTTATTAGAATAGAATTGTGTCACCAACATTACTTTTCTTTTGTTAATTTTATTTAGACTTAAGTTTGTTGATTTTCATTTTAGGTATATAATTATAACCTCTACAAATTAATAAGGTTGAAGATTTTATTCTGTATTTTGCATTTTTCTTCTTACTAATATATGTGAAAGAAAAAAGAGAATACTTTTTGGGAGTTGGTTGCTTTTCCCTTTAGGTATATTATATATATTTTCAAACGTTTTCTAGTTAAATATGTGGGAGAAAAGGAGAATTCTTTTTCAGCTCAAGAGAAAATTTTGTTTGAATGGTCTCATTGAATTTCATGATTTTAATTTGTTGGTATTCTGTTGGATGAATTGCAATATTCTTCTTTTTCTAAGTAACAAGCAAACACAGAGGACAAAAGATTTTCTACCATGTGACAAAATGATGTATTCAAGCATCCAAAGTTCACAAATATAACGATTATATACCCATTTATTTGAAATATCTCGATTAAGGATTCAAGTCGATGATACTTCATGCAATCATAGCAAAATGATTAATGCAAGATAATTCACCACCAAGGCTTAGTTTGAGTATATACGTACTCATAACTCAATATGCTATAATTATGTGTTATCGAGTTTAAAATGTTTCGATTATAATGAAACAAGAAGACGACGCGTCATGTTAGTCATGGGAAAACGAGGAATGCAAGATAATTCACCACCAAAGTTCGTATATATAACAAGTATGCACTCATATCTCAATTAGAATGTCTTGATTAATGATACAATTGACGACATGTCATGTCAATTATGGCAAAATGATAAAAGCAAAATAATTCACCACCAAAGTTCACAAATCTATGGAGTGCGAACAATCAATAAAATACAATTAAATGTCGTCGAGTTAAAATGTCTCTGTCAATTATACGAGATGACGAGTCATCATGCCAATCAATGAAGGGAAAAAGGCGTAGGAAATGAACTTGGCATGGCCATGGATGCATCATATATCCACGTTAACCAATGAATATAAAGTGATGAATGTTACGTCCCATTGAGATTTTGATGAGTCATATACTTTTACGATCATCACATCAAGTATATATAATGACTTCTATAATTAATCATAAGTGGATACGTGGCAATGTTCTTAACCAGATTTGCTTGTCATGTTTTTTGTTTGCTAAAAATTTGAAGAAACCCAATGCCATGTAATTTTGTTGGGCGAGCAAATCTTGTAGGGACTTCTATAACTCAGGATATGATGTGTCGACATTTTGATAAGAATTCTTGAAAGTTATCTCCGGTGTATCATTGATCCATCGAGTGAGAGCTCTCCTACACGGGACTCTCATATCACTATGATCAACTTCATCTCTACTTGATTAGTTCGTTCTCACAATGTTGCAAACTTATACAATTACGTTCATAAGTAGAATCTTATTTTGAGCTTACTTTCGAACACCTGAATTACTTTTTAGGAGCCATTTGTTCCCAAATAAACTACCCACCTCCACCCGAGGAGTGGTGGTTAGGCATTCTTAGACGAAAGAGTGGTCTTTTGGGATTGGTTGCATGGGTTCCACCTATCTTACACATTCGATTAGGGTTGTCACTGCAAAGTAAGGTGGGTTAAAAGAAAAAAGATTCATAGAAAAAGAAAAATATATAGTCACGATTAAATAATAAAGATGAATTTCGAGGCGTGTTACAATGTCAACTTTCTTTTGTTGGTGAAAAATGCAGGAAATGGAAAATAGCTGAAAATCGGATTTTATTTAGTGGGAGGTCTTTTTTTTTTTGAAAACATAGTTTTCAATAAACCGATAGGGTTGCACCAGATAGTAGCTTAAAAATGGCTTTAAGAGCTTGCGTTATTTCAAGAAAAAAGTATTAATTGCATACTGACAATAAAGATTATTCAAGTTTTAAATTTCATCCAATTTTCGATTCTCTTAATTAAATAGTTTCATAAATGTTTTTTTTTTAACGCACAAAAGGATAAATTTTGTAATCCTTTCAATATATATATATTAATAGTAAATAATCATTTTGGTCAATTCCCCTAATTAAAAAATCAAGGCCGACACCAAGTAGATCAAACCAAACATCTCATAATATGTAATTGTCTTATTTAAGATTCGACATTGAGTATACTTTGTGCCCTATCAAACTTAATAATACCCAACATTCAACAA
>CAIGRO010157630.1:0-10306 GCA_903798355.1 Fraxinus baroniana | reverse complement strand
CACACTGCTCGTATGTGTGTTGTATGTCATGAGGATATTAGGAGTTTGTATTTTCATTGCTTTATGTTTTGGACACATTTGTGTAGTTGGATATTATTCTGTAAAGTAATAAAGTATTCAATTTATTTCACTTTGTTATTATATTTAGTATTGATCTCACTTAAAAAATAATGTTGGACCAGTTGAAAATAGACATGTTTGGATCACATAACATGTATTTTCCATGCTATACTCCCATGATTGATCTATGTCATTTGGTTGTATGGGTGTACGTGACCACTGATGGATTTAGTCACGTAATGTGATGAAAATCGCATTGTTCCTATATCAATATGACTGATGGATGGCCACACGTAATAAATTAAAATGTGTGGTGTTATTATTTAAATAATATTAGTCAATTAAAGTGATCCAATAAAGTTATATTTTGAATAATGGGTATTAAATTTTATGTAAATATAGTGTAGAAACCGGAACTTTGTTTTAGATTGATGAGAGGTCGATTTGCAACAAATGAAAGATAATGACCATTCATTATCTTATGGTTATATGGGGTCATGGTCCCCAATTTGTGGTGTTTTTCAAGATTCTCTGTATCCCCATCAACAGAGAGCGAAATTGAAAGAGAAGATCACGAATCAAATTGGAAAATCGTTACCTTTCAAGCAAATAATAAAAAATCCATGGATCTAGGTATGTTTGTGTTTTGTTTTGTTATTTTCTCTAATTTCAACTTGGAGTATGAATTTAGAATTTATATGAGAAAATGATTTAATTAAAGCATATAGATTGAATCCGTTGACGTTGAAAAATGTACGAACAAAATTCAAGCCAACTTAAGGATTAAACACGAATTTAATTGGGGATTAATCAAACGGTTGCAAGATGATAATACAATAATTTTTTTCTCTAATTATATGAGATATTTGAAATACGAGAGAAATGCAAGAAGTTTGTATATTTCCCTAGAATCCGTGTCCTTCCCCTCATCCTATCACTTCCTTAGCTTTATATATGAAAAATATGCATGCATTCAATACCCATGCCTTGTCAATCCTAATACCGAGCTGAATAAGTACATATGTTGGCGTAACAGGATTTGTGACCGAGCTTAAACCTGTTAGCTGATCATGAGTTACTAGTACAAATGGTCCCCAACAATTAATGCATTACTTAGGGAAAGAAGCTATGATTTTTTCATGTTTGATTGGTAACTTATATATTCTCTTAGTGATTCTCAATTATTATTTACTATTTTGCCTTGAAGAACTACACAAGCTTCTTGGATAAGCTACTAGAAATTCGAGTTGATCTCACACCTCCGAGCTCGCATTATCATCTCTTCATTGAGTATGTAAATCTGAACTTAGCGACGTCGGAGGTCGGTGTCAACAAGTTACCCCCCAGGTCAGGTCTTACTTAGGTGAGGGACTGACCTTTTTTGAAATAATTTGGCACAACTTCCAATTTTAGTAATAATTACCCTTCATAAATGTCAGAGACATATGTCACCTTATGAGTTGTAAGGCACATTCCTTCTACTAGAAGCATTGATTAACAACCGTTAATCATTTAATTCCCATTACAATGGTTCAAATCTCATCCTTTAACATTCCTCCATTTTCAAACAATCCTTTCACTTTTTCATTTCCTCACTTTAGCATTCCAAACTTCCCAGATTTTTGCACCACGAATTTTTGGCTTTTTATTTTCTAAGTGAAGTCGTCGTCCAGGTATTCTTCTTCCTATTAGAATACCTCTCTTTTTACGTATTTATTTTCTCCTCACTTTGCTTATATGAATTCGGACGAATCTCATGTACAGTCCTGGGAAAATTAATAGGAAGAATCTGCATTGTCTTCGTCCATCCCATCCTTTAGTCGTCCTTCGTCTGCCAGTTCGGGTTGTTAAGAATTACTTACACTCGTCCCCATCGCGTCATTTTATCCTCCACCACCTCTCCCTAACCCCATGTCAAATTCACCTAGGAGTATGGAACAACGACGTAAGATGAGAGAAGAGAGAGCATAGGGGGAAGATAAAGACCAAACCTGCGGGGCAAGTACTTTTAGATCGGTAATAACGGCGGATTCTTTAGATACGATTAGGGCTAAATATAACATTTCCTATTCTGTAGAATTAGTTGTGCCTTCTTCTTTTGACCTAGCTAATACTCCTCCCTACAGGGTGTGTTACTCTTAACACTGCCATCGTTTAGGCCAGTCTGAGGCTCCATTTTCCCAAAATTATTCGGCCATTCTTTTCTTCTTGGGAAAAGCCCCTACTCAGATGTGCCCAAATGTGTGGAGGACCTTAGTTGCGACCTTAATTCTGTGGAAGTGGTCATGTCATCCTAAGCTAGAAGTATCTCATTTTAACTCCCTTTTTACCTTTAAAGAGGATGGGAAAAACACGAGTTGGTGGTATACTAGTGTTAGACCTAGAATGGGAGGTCCACTAGTTTTAGATACCCCTTCTTCGATTAAGGGATATAAAGAATAATTTTTTTTTTTTTAGGAGATTGGCAGTTCCATCCCAACGAGGTGGATAGAGAGGATATAGTTCCTATCCTTTATCATTCCCTTGTAAGTGATAGTTCTCACTGCTCTCTAGCCATTTAATTATTTTGGGACGGATCAAATTTTTCTTTCCGATTTTTCAGTTTACCGACCTTCCCATTTGAGCTCGGCTACTCAATCCGAGCTCTTTCCAATAGAGAGAGGTCTTGCAAGTTCGTAATTTCGAACGACAACTTGTTCCAGTCTGGTCTACTCCGAGCTTTGCCTCCTACCACAACGCCAAGCAAACCTATTACCTCAGCTCATGCCCTTCTCGTAAGTTAACTTAGCATCTTTTCTGTTCCTCTTGGTTGCCAAACTTTAATTTTTCCTTTGTATGTTTCAGGCCAACAATCAGACATGTTGAACTTTTGTGTTGCCAGAGCGGCTAAGGCAGTCGAAGCTGCTAAAAGAAAAAAGGAAGGAGGTTATTGCTAAGGAGCGGGGACCGATCTGAGGAAGTTGAGACCGAGCTTGAAGAAGAGCAGCTCTTATAAAGACACAGCTCAACCAAGCTCCCCATTACACCTGCTCCTGTTGCCCCCACCGAGCTCGCCACTTCCTTCGATGATTTCGATTGTCACTACAGCATCTTTTTCCAAATCCCAGGATAAGTGTCCAAATCTCCAGAGACCAGATATAGAAGGATTGGTAGGGCGCCGACTTGAGATATTCTTGGACTTCCTCCTAGCTCCTTTTCCAGCAAGGTAGTCATTGTGCTTTTCCTTTTCCTATCAGGGAATCTGCTGTCCTCATGATAAGGAGCTGAACTTTTTGGCTGAGATGCCTATTAGAGAAAATGTTGTTTCAGCTCAGCTCCATTGTCATCGAGCTATTCTCCAAATGTCCTCAGTGGCAGATAAGGTAAAGAAAATTTTCTTCTTCGCCATAAGTGTTGAGCTCTTTGATGAGAGTTTTCTTACTTCACTCAAATATTTTGATTTTATTTTTATGCTCTTCAAGTCAAGGCCGAGCTCAATTTTGTGCTGGAGTTCAAGGCCAGGGCCAATAAACTTTTTGCCGAGGTGAAAGCAGAGAGGTCAGCTTTTGCTGAAGAGAGGTGAAATTATGAGGATCACCTCAATAAGATGGGGGAAGAGCTTAACGCCAGCCTCACTATGGAGCATAAACTGATGGATGATAACAAAGCTCTGCAAATCTGAGGTGACAAAGCAAATGCCTGAGCTAAACATGAGAAGAAGCGAGCTGATGAGGCAGTAGCTTAGGCGATGGCTATCAAGAAAGAGGCTAAGCTGAAGGTCTCCAAGGCAGTGGAGGAATGGAGGGCTTCCCTAGCTTTTGATGCAATAGCTCAGGATGCTTACGTCCTGGCTATAGGTGAGATCATCAAGTTTATCAACCAACAAAAGTCGGACTGGGATACTAAATTTTTGGTGGAGGCTCAGAAGGAGCAAGAACTTACAACCCCCGATTTCATAGTTTCCTTTGCATATTTAAGTTCTTTAAAAACTTTTGTAATACTTTTGCTTTATGAATGAAAAATTTAGATTTTTCCCTTGCTTTGAAATTTTTCTTAGCTTTAGGAATCATCTAAAAGATAATTTTCATGAACTAAGCTTACTTAACCCAAACATTTTATGCTACTCGTGAGCTTAGGTAATAAAAAAACGCACTAAGTGTTGCAGTACTTACAACCTTAGTTCGGCGTGCTTCGTGAGCAGGGCTTTGGTAATTCCTTGTAGGAATTGGACTAAGGGTATGTTTGATTTCCTCTATTTTCCATGAATTTGGTTGTTTAATGGCAAAGTTTTGTCATGGAAAACTTTTTCCATTAATGCCTCACACATGCACCAATTGCTTGAATTGGTGAAATTTATTTTCCTACCTATTTGGTGGGAAAGTGAATTCCATGTTCTGGCTTTTTTTTTTTTTTTTATAATGAAAATAAGTTTTATAATCAGTTGTAAAAAAAATTTACTTTAATGGACAATTTATATGTAAAACAAAGTCAAACGAACACTAAACTCTGATGAAAAAAATATTTTTTTAGGGAAATACAAATTTTCGTTTTTTCAACTTTTTGGCAATGGAAACAAATTTTATAACCAATTGTGGAAAAAGTTATCACTTTAATGGACAATTTTCATGTAAAATAAAGTCAAACGAACAAAAATTTTAAAAAATTTTTGGTTGGAAAATTATATCAATCAAACACACTTAATTACAATTCCCTGCAAAACATTTTCTAGGAAAATATTTTCCATGTAAAACATTTTTCTTTCCACCAATTTTCCACCCTTGCAATCAAACAAACCCTAAGTGTTGCAGAACTTACAACCTTAGTTCGGCCTGTTTCGTGAGTAGGGCTTTGGTAATTCCTTGTAAGAATTGGACTAAGTGTTATGGTACTTGCAACCTTAGTTCGGCCGCTTCGTGAATAGGGCTTTGGTAATTTCTTGTAGGAATTCGACTAAGTGTTGCAGCACTAACAACCTTAGTTCGGCCTGTTTCGTGAGCAGGGCTTTGGTAATTCCTTGTAGGAATTCGACTAAGTGTTGCAGCACTACAACCTTAGTTCGGCCTGTTTCGTGAGCAGGGCTTTGGTAATTCCTTGTCTACACAACGCCATCTGTGAAATGTACTTTCTTATTCATAAACAACCACATATTACAATCGTCTACTGATAATATTTCTTAAGGTATTCCGTGTTCCAGGGGTGCAACAAAGGTTTTCTTTCCATGTTTTCTAATTCATAGGCCCCTCTAAACAGTACTTTGTTTACTTTATAAGGACCTTCTTAGTTAGGCCCTAGGGATCCAGTGCTCAACTCTCTTGTAGCCAAAATGACCTTTCTTAGGACAAGGTCGTTGACCTTGAACTCACGTTTCTTCACTTTTTGATTGTAGTACCTTGCATTATGTTGCTTGTAAATTGCATTTCTGATTTCAGCGATATTCATTTTTTCTTCTATTAAATCTAGAATCCTTGCTCGTTTTTAGCTTCATGACATGTCAAAGTTCTGACTTAAGGGATCTTAACTTCAAGGGGAATGACAACTTCCACTCCAAAAGCTAAAGAAAAGGGAGTTTCTCCGGTGCTATTTCTAGTAGTGGTGCGATAAGACCATAACACACCGAGAAGTTTCTCTGTTCATCTTCCCTTAAGAGTATCAAGTTTTGCTTTCAGCGTATGCTTGATAATCTTATTGTTAGCTTCAACTTGGCCATTAGCCTGGGGGTGATTTGGTGTAGATGAGTGTTTCTGTATTCCCAGCTCCTTATAGAAGTTTGAAAAGCGAATGTTGTCAAACTATTTTCCATTATCCGCCACGATGGAGTGAGGTATTCCAAATCTGCATACGATTGATTTCCATATGAATTCAGTAGTTTCGTGTTATGTTATTTTGGCCAAAGGTTCGGCTTCAACCCATTTGGTGAAATAATCAACTGCCACAATTGCGAACTTCATGCCTCATTTGCCTACAGGCATGAGATCGATTAGATCGACCCCCCATTTTGAAAAATGCTATGTTGCCATGACGTAGTTCAGTTCTCCAGGTGGGAGGTTGATGTTTGGGGCGAATCGCTGGCACTTGTCGTACTTTCTAACAAATTCCAACGCATCCCTTTTCATGATTGGCCAAAAATACCCTGGACGTACGATTTTATAAACCAATACCTATCCTCCAGCATGGTTCCCACATATGCCTCCATGCATCTCTTCCATGGCACACATTGCTTCTTCTTTATTGAAGCATCTGAGCAAAAGTATAGAATATCCTCGTTTATATAGAACTTCGGTGATTAAAGTATACCTTGCTGACCTTATTTGTAGTTTTCTTGCCAGGATGGGATCATCAGGGCATGTGCCTGTTTGTAGATACGAGACGACCTCATCCAACCATCTTTGTTTGAGGTCGGTCACCATATGAGCATTTTCAGATTCTTCAATGGCAGGGCGATGGATTATTCTTATTGGTATGCTATCAAACCTCTCAATTCCTTCACTTGGTACCAACTGAGCTAAGGCATCAGCATTACCATTTTGAGTTTATGGAACTCGTTCAACCTAGATGAACTCAGCAATGAAATCGACAATGAAATCGACAAGTGCTTGGGCTTTTATGGAGATGCGTGGCTTGTACTTTATGTCAAATTGGTCGAGCTCAACTGACTATTTCACCAGCCTCCTTGAAGTGTCAGGCTTCTGTAGTACTTGCCTTAGTGGATGATTGGTTATTATCTCAATGGGATGTTCCAAGAAATATGGCCTTAATTTTCGAGCCGCTAGTATTACCGCATAAGCTAATTTTTCCATCGGATAGTAACGGACCTCGGCAGCATGCAAAGTCTTGCTAACATAATAAATAAGGTGTTGTACTCTATTTTCCTCCTTGGTTAGTACCGCACTAACAACATGTTCTGAAAGTGCCAGGTAGAGTATCAATGTTTCTCCTATCTTTGGTTTAGACAGCATAGGTGGTTGTGCCAAGTGTGACTTTAACTGGTCAAAAGCGAGTGACACTCTGATGTCCATCCAAATTTTCTCCCACCTCTTAATATGTCTAAGAAGGGTCTGCACTTATTTGTTGATTTTGACATGAAGCGGCTAAGGGCAGCTATTCGTCCTGTTAAACTTTGAACTTCTTTGGGCTTAGCCGGGGGACTCATTTCAATAATGGCCCTTATTTTTTCTGGGTTAGCCTCAATTCCTCTACGGTTTACCATGTACCCCAAGAATTTTTCTGAGCTTATGAAAAAAGCACACTTGTGGGGATTCCAACTTCATCTCGTATGTTCTCAGGATTTCGAACATTTCGGTGAGATGTTGTAGATGATTCTATGCATCCATGCTTTTGACTAACGTGTCATCCACATATACTTCCATAATTTTTTCGATTTGCTTGGCGAACATAGAATTAACCAAGCGTTGGTAGGTTACCACAACATTCTTGAGGCCAAATCGCATTACTATGTAACAATACAGACCTCTGTCGGTGATAAAGGCTGTGTGTTCTTGGTCTTGTTCATACATGGGAATCTAGTTATAGCCTGAGTACACGTCCATGAAACTGAGCAGGTAATGCCCAACAGTAGTATCCACCATCTGGTCTATTCTTGGTAAAGGGAAACTGTCTTTAGGGCATGCTTTGCTCTAAACATGGGATTGGCAATCCACTTTGGGTATTTTGCTTCTCTCATAAATCCATTCTTGAACAGATTCTGTACTTCATTGTTTAGAGCCTCATACCGTTCAGGGTTTAAGGGCCTCCGTCGCTGCTGTTTAGGTCGTACTAAACGGTCAACCCCTAACTTATGGCACATGACTTTCAGGTTAATTCCTTTCATGTCAGCGTGTTCCCAAGGAAAGACATCAAGGTTTTCTTGGAGGAAGCTGATGATCTGATCTCTCATTGGAGGTTGGAGTTCATGACCTATTTTTAGTTCTTTTTCTGGACTACCCGTGCCGACCTCAATGACATCCAGTTCTACCAAAGGTTTTCCCCCCTCCCCCGTACTTTTAATCGCGAGTCCAACGAGTTCGGCAATGATTTTGTTGTGCACATCATGCAGATTCTCGAAGAGTAATGAATCATTTTTTCTTTTAAATCCACCGCCACCTGACACTGAGCAGCATTATCTTTATTTCCTTTGACTTGCCCTATACCATGGGGCATGGGAACTTGATGGAGTAGTGGTACAATGATATTATTGCCTAAGATCAAACAACAAAGGTTGTCCCATAATCGCATCATACAGAGACTTTGAGTTCAGAACACAAACTCTGCATTCACTTTAGCTTGGCGAGGGGAATCTCTGATCTCAACAGGGAGTTTGATCACTCATTTTGCTTCAGAAAGGACACCGTCCAGTCCCATAATCATATTTGGATACGGTTGCAGAAAATCGAAAGGGATTCCACTTTGTTCCAAGGTGCCAATGTACAGTATGTTGAGGGAACACCCAGTATCCACCAAAACTTTGGGGATGTCTATTTTGGATATAAGTACTGGGATTACCAGAACTCCAGGGTATGGATTTGGATCCGCTTCTTTTTCTTCAAACAAAAGCTGGTCATCGGTCGCCTTTTTGTGATATTTTTCTGAAATACCGATCTCAAAGAGGTCGGCTACTATGGGCCTCTTGGACTTCGGGGCCTTGATATGGTGATAATGTTGATTTTTCAGCATCTGAATTTGTTGATTAGATCGATATTACAGGCTCTTGCTTCAACTTGGTTTCCACGTATTACTCCTGCTCCATTTGGGGTTGGGAACTTCATGCAATAGTGACATATTGAAGTAGCAGCCTGCAACTCGTGCAGTAAGGGCCTTCCCAATAGGGCATTATAATTCGAAGGGAGGTCCACAAAAATGAAATCGACTAAGATTCTTCTATGACAAGGGGATTAGTCGAGCTCTACACTGAGCACTATATGTCCCCTATCTTCAATGGGATCTCCAGAGAATACCTGCAGTCTCATGTAATATAGTTGAAAGTACCGATCATGTATGGCCATCTGCTTCAGAGTTTCATAGCAGAGTATATTTAACGAACTCCCATTGTCCACTAAGGTCCGGTGTATTTACACCCCCATCACGTTCATGGATATTACTAGCACATCACTTTGATTTTGCAGGACTCCTTGTGCGTCCTTTTCTGAAAATCCAAACCATTCGGGGTCTGGTGAGGTGACAACCTCCGACGCTGGGCACATCACACTGTAGTTCTACCAAACATGGGCATCGCATGCCAATCTGCGCCTAGTTCTTCGTGAACCCTCTAGGCATTGATTCCCATTTATCAATGTTCGGATCTCGGCACGAGGTTGTAGGTCGCGAGCTTGGGACCCAGCCGAGTTTGCTCCTTGGGGCTTGGCCACAAATTCCTGTAGGTAACCTTTTCGGATGAGTGTTTCCACCTCTTCCTTCAGATTTCAGCAGTTATCAGTGTTATGCCCTGTCGTTCTGTGATAACGACAATACTTTCCTTGATTTTTCTCAGTTATTTCTTTCCTTGGTTGGGGAGGTCAACCGAAGGTTTCTTTTTCCTCAGTTTCTTTACAGTTGCACATGTTTGATTGGCAGATTATACATTCTGTCAGTGATTCTCAATTATTATATAGTATTCCACCTTGAAGGACTACACAAGCTTCCTGGGTAAGCTACTGGAAATTGGAACTGAACTCACACCTCGAGCTCGCATTGTCATCTTTCCATTGAGTATGTAAATTTGAACTGAGCGACTTCGGAGGTCAGTGTCAACAATATGAAAAAACAATTAAGAGATTTTTAAACTATTTCCAAAAAAAAATTATAATAAAAACAAAACAAAATAAACAAAATAAAATCATGAAAATTAAACAAAAAAATATAAGTATTATTTAATAAATAAAAATTAAGCAATTAAGAAATTTTAATTCTATTTCCAAAAAATTATAATAAAAATAAATAAATTAAACAAAAGGAAATTATGAAAATTAAATAAAGAATATAAATATTATTTAATTAAAATAAAAAATAATATTTTATTATAAAAAGAAAAGAATTAAAAACAACTTTAAATTGAAAAAAAAAACTTCGGGATTATAACAGTCGATTGGGCCACTGTATTTCACATTTGAGCATACCAACTGTTTTCTCGTCGAAATCGTCATTTCTAGCGAGATTGAGCTTCCATAACGTAATATACACATAAATCTCTACTACACACAATAATATACCTAAATAATAAAAGAAATATTATACGTAACAATTTAAAACACAATAAATGAAAAATCAATCTCAT
>CAIGRO010157610.1:0-10214 GCA_903798355.1 Fraxinus baroniana | reverse complement strand
TTTATAACTTTATAAAGTTAAATTTAATTTAAACAAATAACAACTAAATGCATTTCTAATTGCTATTATCAAATATTTATAGCATAAGTACATCACACTTAGGTTGGTACCTACTTTTATTATAATTTATAGTTTAAGTATATCCCAACTAGGTTGGCAGCTACTTAACTATAATATTTAATTTTTATTTCACGGGCCGCGGTTAACCGCGGCCCGTGAAGGTGCAACCCGCGAAACTCGCGGGTCACACCTCCTTAATCCATGAACCGTCCGCTCGAGTCACGGGTCGGCTTGCGGTCCCGGGTCGATCCGGACCGATTTTCACGAGTTTGACGGGCCCGTCCATCTTGACACCTCTACTTACGGGAGCCGTGGGAGATGTGGGTTTAGGGGGAAAAAATGTAAACCATGAGGAAGGAACGAAGTTTGGTGACTGGAGATGGCAGAGGGGATAAGTTAGAAAATGGCGTTTCCCGTGTTTTCTAAAGTTATCGGGTTTTCTGTCCGGGCCGATTTTCACGAGTCTGACCGGCCCATCCATCTTGACACCTCTACTTACGGGAGCCGTGGGAGATGTGGGTTTAGGGGCAAAAATGTAAACCATGAGGAAGGAAGGAAGTTTGGTGACTGGAGATGGCAGAGAGGATAAGTTAGAAAATGGCGTTTCCCGTGTTTTCTAAAGTTATCGTGTTTTCTACTGAAAATGGTCAAAACGTGTTTTTGGATGTTTTATGTTTTTAGTATAAATTTTTTTTTGCTTTCAAAAATTTATTTTCAAAAACGAGAAAAAGAACGTATTTTCATTGTTTTGGAGAATCGAAAATCGAAAACAGTATGAAAATAGCAAAGAGAACATGGCCTAAGTTTTGTATTATTGGAGTATTAGAAATTTTTTTGTCTTACTGAATGCTTGATAATAATTAATTGATAAGTTTTGAGTCCTATGAAATATGTTAAAAATAATTAATTCATACTTTATCATTTTTTGATAGTTGCTTATAAGTTGTGAATCTTATGAAATGTTTGAATAATAAGTATGTAATAAGTTATGGATTTTATCAATATGTAATGAAAAAATATGTTTGACCAAAGTTATAACATAAGTCATGCCAAACATAGTTCCAAATGCATGTTTGTCAAGTGATTGGATTTAAATTAAGTGATTGTAAGATAAAGAGTCTTATAAAACGTGTAGATAACAAATGAATAATGGTTATAAATGTATGAATAAAAATGATGTTTGACCAAAAGGGATTATAATCACTTTCCACACTAGATGATTTGGAGTCGAACTATCTTGTTCATTGCAAGAATATGCCTCTCAACGATTAACTTAAAATCTTTAACTTGAAGTTGCCTTGCATTTATACTTGTTGATTTGGCTATTATACCCAAAATTGAGTTGGATCTGGTTGATAATTAAATTTTTGTGACAATTTATAGAACAATTTAAAGTAAATTTAGTAGAATTATTGCAAGAATATTGTAAAAGAAAGAGAACAATGTCATTAAAAGTGTTTTCCTAGTATTTTTCAAGGGATCGCTTAGCTCAGACTTTTGTAATGAACAATTGCCCCTATTTATAATCATCTAATCAAGGGCTTGCCGCCCTTTGTCCCATCATACTACAGTGTCTGGCCTTGACTTGTGTATCATTATACTGTTTGAAGGAATTTGATTGAAAGTTTAAGTTCGACCGATTAGGCTATTATTGTACGAATAATGCCTAGTGTACAGGCCAATTGTTCACAGGGGTCTTACGGGCCTCTCACAAGGGGGTGGGTCTCACATGTATTAAAAAAATAGGGTGGGCCCCCACCTATGCGTGTTGTCTGGCAGGGAACCTGTGAAATCAGTCCCTGTACAGCAAGCGCTATTCATCATTGCACCTAGTCTTGGATGTGACCCATGTCATGATTTTAACACTTTCTCCTAATTGGTAAATAATATAGTGCTGCGCGAAAGGTGTCACTCGTCTTGTTTGGAATGGTTGATGGGGGTGCTGGCGTCATCGGAGAGCAAACATTCGGTTGGGTAATAATTATGTTTATTGAAATGGTGACTTGTGGATTTGACTATTAATTCACAGGCTAACTTTTTTTAAAAGTTGTGTACTTAAATTCTCTTTAATCATTTGGTACGTGATCGTTCTTAAGGTCCGACCCCAACAAATCTCTCAACCGATTTATTTGCTTTCGATATATACTGAGTTTGTTAATTATAATTGAGCCAGATATTGGATTTATACTGCTGACTTATCCCTCGAGCGCGCGGATTGACCGAGTTTTCTACATTTTTATGAGAAATGACATAGTGGTGGTAAGAAAACTTTGTAAATCTCCTAGTTCGTTATATCGAAAAATTTTGTGACATGTTGTCATTGAACAATTTTAAAAACAACTTATATTTTCAATTAACAATTTTTTGTCATTTACAGCATTGTGAACAATGTTGTCAAACAACATTGTACAAATTGATTAAAATCCTAGTTGTCAAACCTTTCTAGTAGCCACGAGAATTTAATATATGCCAATTGCCTGGTGCTTCACATTGCTGCCTTTGAAGATATCTAGAAGGTTGATTGAAGCTCGTAAGGTTAAGACGCCCCTGAGTTTTGACTTACAATCTATGACTTAATGGATGTAAGTTTCTTCTTCAGCTTTAATTGAAGAATCATGCTACATGTTTATCTCCATAATAGAAAAATGAATAATTTTACTTGTACATCAAAAAATGTACATAGAGTGTACACACCCCCCCCCCCCTCACATATTTATTCAAGCGGGTCTCATCCCCGAGGGGGGATGTACACTCCTATGTACATGGTGATATACCATTAGCAAATTCGTAGAAAAATATCTTAGTAATATAAGATTGACAATATTATGGATTCTGCTATCAAAATGTAAGATATTTTACATTATTTCTTCCCTCATAATGTTTTGTCAATATGGTAGGAGTTACTTGTATAAATACAGCACATTCTATGTAATCAAATCATCGAATAAGAGATTCTTCTTCGACAAAAATTAGTTTTCTCTGTTATTCATAATTTTTCATGCTACATGAACATCAATATTATTGACATAAAGCTTGACATAATGCAACATGACATTCTATCATTAAATATTTTAAAACATAATTAATTTTTTCATCCAATCATCTACTACCACGTACAATTATGTCAATCTGAAAAAGTAGTTTTATCCCTAATTGAATATTTGTTGAATTATGTATACAAACAGACGTGGCCCTGCAACTTGTGACATGGATTTTAAAAAGTTTAATATTTCCTTTTGAACTCAATTAATTTATTGAAAGTGCTTCTTCTAATTAAAAATACTTTTAGAGAATTAATTCAATGACTTCTTCTAAAAACTCTTCAAAAAGAGAGTGCTCTTTTAAAAATAAATTTACAAATACTGTTAACTTTCTCAAAAATTTATTCTACAAGAAGCAAAAGCATAAGCAAAAATCCTACACAGATCCTTAGTCCAAATTTGGTTTAGTTTAATCATAAGATGACATGAATTACATATGAATAAGTATTAGCACTGCTGGATTGAAGCAAACAAAACAGGTTAACTTAAAAACTATTCAGGAGAATGCACAGATGTTACAGAACTTTGCTTTAGGCTCAAATCTGCCAAATCAACAGGGTGTGGGTGTCGTGTGGAAAACACAATTAAAAAACAACAATAATAATGAGAAAGAAAGTCATAATCATTTTCATTTTTTTTCCAATCTTCAAAGTACTAAATTATGAAACCTTAAGATACAGCTTTAATATGATAAAATCTTTTTCTGTAAACATTAATAAAACATAAGCTAGAAAGAGTATCATAACGCGTAGAAGTAGATAAAACAACCTAACTATATAGGTCATCTTCATCAGCTGCACCAGCAGAAGCAGCAAAAGGGTCGGACCCAGTAGCACCGGCATTGGTCTCAGCAAATCGGAATTCAGTACCAAACCCTCTTGACTGCTGCAATGTCTGAGCAAATGCCTGGTACTTGCGAATGTCAGCATCACTGACACTCCTCCGGGCAAACTTCATCGATTCTTCAAAATGAGCAGGTTTAATCTCTGCCACTTCTTCTTCAACATCCTCCTCCATGGCCTCGGGATTCTCACTTCTTCTCTTCTCCCTCTCAATATCCTTCAAAACACAAACACAAACTCCATTCTTTAAAATCATACGTCTCTTAAAAGTATTACACAGAATTCAAAATCAATATTCAACAGCACAATTAACCATGAAAGGAAGGAAAGCTGATAAAACCTACTTTCTCGATGTTCTCTCTGATAGCATATTTGACTGCACGTTGGCATATTTCAGTAATGTCAGCACCACTGAAACCCTGAGTGTACTTGGCAAGGGCTGTCAGGTCTACATCTTTGGAAACAGGGGATTTTCTCAAGCAAGACTTAAAAATCTGTAGGCGCGACTCCTCATCAGGGAGAGGGATGTAAATCAATTGATCAAGACGTCCAGGACGAAGAAGTGCAGGATCAATTATATCAGGTCTGTTTGTGGCACCAATAATGAAGACAGTTTTCTTCGCATTCATTCCGTCCATTTCTGTTAGAAGTTGATTCAATACCCTGTCAGCAGCACCTCCAGCATCTCCTACACTGCTTCCTCTCTGCAAGAAAGAAAGAAAAGAAAACCTGTGCGAATAAGCAACTAGAACCTCATATGCACAAACACAATTCACATCTGAGAGAAGTGATACGTGCCTGGGTAGCAATAGAATCCAATTCATCAAAGAATAGGACACAAGGAGCAGATTGGCGAGCCTTGTCAAAAATTTCTCTAACATTGGCCTCGCTCTCTCCAAACCACATAGTGAGCAATTCAGGACCCTTGACACTGATGAAGTTTGCCTGACACTCATTGGCAATAGCCTTGGCCAGCAAAGTCTTTCCACATCCCGGGGGGCCATAGAAAAGAACTCCCTTTGAAGGTGACATGCCAAACTTCTCAAACTTCTCAGGATGCTCCACTGGATATTGAACAGTCTACATAACAAATGGTGCATCCAAAAGTTAAGTTTCAAAGAGAGATTTCTACTCTTGACAATAAATTTGGTCAATATATAAATAACTAAAACCATAACAAAGACAATGAATAAAATGGTACCTCTTGGAGCTCACGTTTGACATTATCGAGGCCTCCGATATCTTCCCAACTAACATTGGGTACCTCAACAACCTGTAGCATCCAAAGATGTAAAATTACGATCTGTTGAGCATGAATCAGACATGATAGAAGAATAAAAGAAAAAACTATACTTACTGTTTCACGTAGAGCAGAGGGGTTGCTAGTTCCAAGAGCAGTCTGGAAGTGCTCGTTAGTAACCGCCATGGAGTTGAGTATCTCTGCATCAATGGTATCATCTTCCAAGTCAATGACATCCATCTTCTCCCTAATGCATTGAAGGGCAGCCTCAGTGCACAGAGCTGCCAAATCAGCACCCACATAACCATGTGTGTCTTTGGAAATTCTTTCCAAATCAACCTGGAAAATGTTCAGGGATTAGAATGACATTTCTAAGTCTACTATGAAGTAGGAAAGAAGATAGAATCCAACAAAAATCTTGGAAATCGGGATATTTGAACATACATCTTCAGCAAGCTTCATGTTCTTGGTATGTATACGAAGAACTTCAAGACGCCCAACTTCATCTGGAACACCAATGTCAATTTCCCTGTCAAATCTCCCAAACCTTCTCAAGGCAGGGTCAATGCTATTAGGGCGATTTGTGGCACCCATTACAATAACATGAGCACGAGATTTGAGTCCATCCATCAGCGTTAAGAGTTGGGAAACAATCCTTCTCTCAACCTCTCCATGGGTCTTCTCTCTCTTGGGAGCAATTGAATCAATTTCGTCGATAAATATGATTGATGGTGCATTTTTCTCAGCTTCCTCAAATGCTTTTCTGAGATTGCTTTCACTTTCTCCAGCCAATTTTGACATAATTTCTGGTCCATTAATACAGAAGAAGAAAGCACCAGTTTCATTAGCAACAGCTCGGGCGATTAATGTCTTCCCAGATCCTGGAGGTCCATAAAGCAGTATTCCCTTAGGAGGTTTGACACCAATTGATTTAAAAAGCTGTGGGTGCCTGAGTGGCAGCTCCACTAACTCCCGAATCTGCGCCATCTGTTTACGTACACCACCAACATCATCATAGCCAATCTCATCCAACCGATCCTCGTCCTCCCTTCTGACAGGCTCTCCCTCACAGAATATCTCAGTATCAGGGGCGACAACACAGTACTCAGGAGGATCAGTCTCAATAACCTTAAATTCTACACTTCTCATTCCTCCCCTTACGAGAAATAAGTCACCCTTCCTTACCGGTCGGTATGCCTCAAGAAAATATGCTGCAGACAAAACAGAAAAGAATAAATCCATTGCCTATTCTAAGAATTAAAGGGAAAAAAAAAGATGAAATATTGTATCACATGATACACAATATGAAAAAGTTAAAAGATGTAAGCATATCTTAAAATAATTGGGCAGCTAACTTTCATTCTTTGATTCTACCATGCGTAAAGAAGCTCTTTTCTTCCTCTACTACTATTTTAGTTGGGAACCCTATTAATGTAAGGCTACCATGGTATATTCAAATGAGAAAAACAGTCCAATGAAAGTCAAATCATATGGTCGTCATAATGGCTTCAGCAGACAAACCACTTCCCAGAGTTAATTTGTTTGTGATCCGCTAAAGCAATTTACTATCATAACAATTGAAAAGTATGGTTTGAAATTGGGAAAAAAAAAAAAAAAAGCAAATGCTGAAAAACTTTACTCTGCCGAATTAGAATTTAGAAACATGCCAAATTTGAATTCACCACAAAATAACAAGGATCTATAGTATCGGAAAGGAAACAGCAAAAATGTTTTAATTAGACTAAAAGACTTCGACAAGCCACACTAGTTTAAATGCTTTAGAAACTTACGTTTTAGGTAAGCGTCAAACAAGTTTCCAGTAACACCTTCAATGGTATCATCCACGGGGAGAATGTGGACACGCTTCCCATACTTGACATCAGCACATTGATGAACAGAAACCACATCTCCAAGCCTAACCCTGAGGTTGCTTCTTACAACCTTATTCATCCGAATCTTTGGTTCATCACAAGTGTCATCAGCAAGTGCAATGCAAACTGTGTCCTTTCTTTTCTTACCCTACACACAAATCAGAATTAAATTAACAAACATATAACTACGGAAAATCGTATTAAACATAAGTCCCAAGACATTAGCGTTGAAGTCCCTAAATCAACCCAAGGTCTACAAGCAATAAAATATCCACTCTGGTACAGAAACATTCTGAAGTATTCAAATTATTTTACATAATTCTAATGCTCCAAGAAATCGACACTTTGTTTTGGCAAATATAACCTGTCTGCTAAAAGAACACTCCACAACAGTAATTTCCAATTACACACAGCAAGTTTAATACTCTAAATCACCGTTTCTGGTTCAGCTATAAGTATACTCGTTTGCAAAAGTAATGGAAGAAAGGAAGACAGATTAAAGAAACCCAATCTTAGAGGCTTTAAAAAAACAAAAGCAAAAAAATTGCAGAAATCCAAGGTGTACCTCTCATTCTAAACATCCAACTTCTAACACATTGTCAGCCAAAGAACAAACTTATTATGTCTAAGAGGCCAAATTTCATTAAAACTTCAAAATTGCCTAGATTTGAACTCCAAAAATCCTCCATCCAAAACCCTAAATTCAACAACACCCTCAACTTCCCAATCACAATCAACCCTCAAAATCATACAAAATCAAACACAGTACAGAAGAAAGAAAACAACCCACTTATTAATTCAAACACTGAAATCACAAAAGACGAACAAGATCGAACCTTGATTAAGATGGTATCTCCTCGAAAAAGCTGAAGCTTTTCCATAGTATCAGGGTGGAGAGCCACCACGGAATTATCATCGTTAACAGCCTCGTCCACTACCAACCTATTCGGCGCCTTTTTCCTTTCCAAAATCGCCGTACTGAAATCCCTCTTCGCACCCTTACTGCACAAAATAAACAAAACCCACAAAGTTCAATAAAAAATCAAATAAAGGTAAAAATACTTCTTAGTGTACATAAACGTATGTAAATAAGCAGAGATCTGATAATCTATTGAAGGACTTACGAGTCTGAGGATTCAGCTTGATTACTCATGCTGAATTATATGCAGATTGAAGAAAAAACTGTGGTTAAGTGCTTGGGTTTTTTTTTTGTCGATTGAAGAACAAGAATGGGAGATCTAGAGATTGGGTAAAGGATATTTATAAGTAAAAATTTGCTCGTTTCTTGTTGGGAAAGAAAGGGTTCTATTTTATTTTTATTTTTTATTTTTAACCCTTTTAACTTTGTTACTTTCGTTACGTATGAATTCTAGAATTCTTTTGTTGTTTCGAGTTAGATACCTTAATTACTACCATTCTATTTGGATTTCTTTTCTATTTTCTAATGCTGATGAATTTTTGGTAATTTTGGTAGTTCTTCCTTCCCACGTGTCACATAAAAAATTTAAAATATTTGATAAACAAATAAAAAATATTTAATTATCGTTAACTTTGCTATCCACTACTCGAATTTTATTTACTCTTTCATATTTGAGCCCTTGATTAGTTTTGTTTAAAATTTTATTTTTAGTATAATATGATGAATGTTATAAATATAATGAAATGTACGATTCAATATGAGTTCGGGAAAAAATGAATGTTAAGGACGTGTTTGAGTCAGATTTTAATTTGATTTTAATTTATACCGAACACCCTCTAAATATGGACCAAACTGGGAAGGGGTATCATCTAAAGATATATTTTTTGTTCAAAAAATTAATATTTATTTTGTTCTTTTTTGACTTCTTAGAACAATCATTTATTTTTCCATCATTTTTCAATTAATATATATATTTTTAGATGCTGGTGCGAAAAAAATAAATATAATATGAATAATTTAATTAGCTGATCATTGAACTTATTATTTTATTTAATGCAATAATTATAATACAAAGAGAATTAAGGTAAGACTCTCTAACCTTTAATTATTTCACAAAGAGTTCTTCAATGCGATAATATTATTTGCGATGCGCTTTGAAGCCATGTTTAAGTTTTGCACATATTTGGATGTGTTTATAGCGTCGAGATTTTTTGTGATTCGAAATAAATAAATTGTGGATCCGAAATAATTATGACTTTTATTTTATCGACTTTGTCTCGAGATATATTTATATACATACACGCAGGGAAAGGGAACGAAGAAAACAAAAATAAAATAAAATGCTGTAGCCCATACATTATGAGTTGGTTAAAATATTTCCTAGAATATTTCGCGGTCAAATAATTCATGCTAGAAAATACTGCTCTAGAAAATATTCTAGAATGTTCCACGTGCTCCCCGAATAAATAAATAATAATAACCTCATCCAATGGTCCAAGTCCAAGGTAGAGATGACGATACAGTAACGCTAGGGAAATTTGCACCTTTTATTTTCAATCATTGACAAATTTAGGGTGTTTTTGAACCACATTATTTTGGAAGAATGTATTTTAAAATAATAGATTGATGGAGAATGTGTGATTGAAAAAGAAGGAACAATTATTAATGTAATGAAAAATATTATTTTATTGAAAAATGTGTGGTTGAAAATGAGTAGAAAAATGAAAATGAAATTTTAATGTGTACCGAACAGGGCCTTAACAAATTTAAGTCTTGTTTGCTAATTTTTTGGGGAAAAATAGGTTTTGAAATAATATTTTTTTTTTTAAAAGATTATGAGTAAAATGTATGGTTGGAAATTAATTTTTTTTTCAATGAGTTTAGAGGAAAAAAAAATAAAAATAAAAAGAGCTCGAATATAGTCACACTTTTTAACATAGTTCATTCTTAACATTCAATTATGTAATAAAAGTAAAAGAAAGTAGTAAAACAACAGAAAAAATGACGAATTTTCTCTTTAAATAAATAAAAGTAAAAGAAAGCAGTAAAACAACAGAAAAAAATTGTAAACGGAGTCTATAAATTTTGAAAAATACAAATAAATCTCGTATAAAACAATTAAATATATATTAACACATAAAAACATTTACAAAATATTTCATAGTCTCCAACCAATCTCACTCACCCACCCCTCCCAATTAATCCACCCACATCTGACCAAATCTTCTATATATATAAAGT
>CAIGRO010157521.1:6573-17441 GCA_903798355.1 Fraxinus baroniana | reverse complement strand
TTTCATGGTCTATGAATCTCAAGCATCAGGAATTCAGGGTCGAGGCCACCCGGGGCACTGCCATGGTCATTATGAATAGCGTTACCCTGGTTGATGCATTTTTAGATGCAGTACGTCTTTAGTTTCTCTTTATTCGTTAAACTAAATTTGAAAATCATTTTTGGAAAAACAAATAAGTACATCATCACCAATAGACCCTAAAATGAACCGAGGATAGGACCACATCAAAATTTACATAATGTCATATGACAATTTATCATTAGAGATCATAAAACACGCTCAACTTTTTTATCCAATTATTTCTCTCAAACTCATCTTCTTGGACTGCTTCTATACCGTTCTTTCTGTACAAATAGCATAATTGCTAAGGATAACACCCTGCATGTTTGTTATATCCACCCCGGGGGCGAGGGTTGTTACTATGGAAAATATTATTATTCTTGAACTCAATTCATGTAGTATTTACAGGTAAAACGAGTAATTGAACCAAGTGGATTATTTATGAATGACATTAATGTCAATAGTTAATTCTTTTCAATGTATTTGATATGTCTAATGTCCTTGTTTATTTTCAGAATAAATGGATGGAACTATTTCCTTCCATTATTTCAAGAGCAAAAACACTTCAAGTAGTACATTCTGGTGATTCTGGACATGCCACTGGTTCACTTCATTTGGTGAGTATTTTCTCCCTCAAATCGGGTTCATTTTTGAATGTTTTTTTACGATCTCTATATAATTGATAATTTTTTCTTATCGTTTGACATTCACAGATGTATGCAGAACTACAAGTTCTTTCTCCGTTAGTGCCAACAAGAGAGGCTCATTTCCTACGTTACTGCCAACAAAATGCAGAAGAGGGAACCTGGGCAATTGTTGATTTTCCTCTCGACAATTTGCAAACCAGTTATCCACCTTCTTTTCCTTATTACAGACGACGTCCCTCAGGATGCATTATACAAGACATGCCCAACGGTTACTCTAGGGTAAAGCCCAATTATTTTTGAACTTTTTCTTAAGTAAATGGTATATGTGGTCGTGAAATTTGTAAGAAGAACACAGTGACTAATTAAGTTGTTATTCGAGTTAATCCAGGTAACATGGGTAGAACACGCAGAGGTTGAGGATAGTCCAATTCATCAAATTTTCAATTATTTTGTGAGTAATGGTATGGCATTTGGAGCGCAGCGTTGGTTAGCAGTTTTGCAGCGGCAGTGCCAGAGGTTTGCTAGCCTCATGGCAAGAAATATATCAGATCTTGGAGGTGAAACTACTTTTTTCCTATTTATGACCTATTATTACATGTAATGTTCACACATTTATATGTTTATCCCGACTGCTAATCAACCAAAATCTTTTCTGGATTATATTAGGGCATTTGAATGTTCCTATCGGCCACAGGTAAAATATTTTGGAGGCCATATTTCAGTTTTAGCCCCTGGCATTAATTTCCAAATTTTAGAAAAATTCTGACAGTTGAGCCACTTTTTTTTGACCATGTTGTGTGATGGTCGAGCCCACATTTTGAAAAAAAAGGCATAAAAACTCATTCTATTTTTAAGTTAATGTCAAACGAACAGGGGCTTGGTCCAAGAAGCGTGAGATTCTAGTGAAAATTTGCATCGACAAATCCAACGCTTGGCAAGTGTTTACAAATCAAACATCTTCGCATCCACACATTTAATGGGACCCACAAATACTATTCATTTATCCACTTTAATGATAAAATCTTGCCAAACATAGTAATACATCGTGTGACATAATGAGTACACTCCATTTCTATACAATGTACAATGATCATGTATGTTGGCAATATTCATGGATCTGTGAATACATATTTCCTAAAAATAAAATTGACACATTAATTTATTACCTGTTTTAACAAACGATCATGTATGTTAGCATATTATCACCTGTTTTTATATACATATGAATAGTTTTATTGTGATTTTGTTCATGTTTCAACACTCAACTTTCATTGTTTTCTGCCATATTGACAGTTATCCCATCTCCTCAAGCAAGGAAAAATCTGATGAACTTGGCCCAGAGGATGATAAGGACATTCTGTCTTAACATAAGCACATGCTGTGGGCAATCTTGGACAGCTCTTTCTGATTCTGCTGAGGACACTGTTAGGATAACCACAAGGAAAGTTACAGAACCCGGCCAACCTAACGGCTTAATTCTCGGTGCTGTATCCACTATTTGGTTACCATTTCCTCACAACCATGTATTCGATTTCTTGAGGGATGAACAACGTCGAGCTCAGGTAGTTTAAATGCATAAACCAATAACTTCTTGGAATATTTACATCCCGTTGGATGTTATTTGCAACGGGAATTCTTTCCAATTATAAATTCTTTCCAGTCATAAACAAGATTTAATTATAAATTTGATATGTATTCCACAGTTGGATGTTCTTTCCAATGGGAATTCTTTACATGAGGTTGCTCATATTGCAAATGGTTCTCATCCTGGAAACTGTGTTTCTCTTCTTCGGATCAATGTAAGTGATGAGTTAATCCCTGGGTCGTGTTTAAAAATATTCGTCTCAATATCTTTATATAATGCTGGCAGGTTGCTAGCAATTCATCTCAGAATGTAGAACTGATGCTTCAAGAGAGCTGCACAGATGATTCTGGTAGTATCGTAGTATACACCACCATTGATGTTGATTCAATCCAGCTAGCAATGAACGGTGAAGATCCGTCCTGTATTCCCCTTCTTCCCTTGGGATTCATCATATCTCCCACGGGACACACCATTAATGACACCAGCATCTCCAGCGAAGCCACAGAAAACGGGAACCTGCAGCCAGATTCCGGTTGCCTACTCACCGTTGGACTTCAAGTTCTGGCAAGCACAATCCCAACAGCAAAACTCAACCTTTCAAGTGTCACTGCCATTAATCACCATATATGCAACACAGTTCAACAAATCAATGCTGCACTTAGTTCTGGCAATGGAAATGGCAACTGCCTGAATAACAACGGCAACTTTTTCTCGACTTCTGTGGAGCCAGATAACGCAGAACCGGTATCTCCAACAAAGCAAAGTCGTGTCTCCACGTCCTAATTCTTCAGGGTTATAGTCTTCTAGTAAATTAATGAAGCAGTATTTTGTTTGGTTGGAATTGTGGATTTAGGAAGTCAAGAACGCACCAGTTGTGTTCATGGCTACCTGGTAAGGCTAAGACTTCTGCAGTTTCTTACCAGATAGCAATGGTGGTGGTTCGGGTATTGACTTCTTTTGCTTGTTATTGCTCATCTTTGATTCCTTTTTGAATGAAATGGACTATTGTCATTTTACTTTGCCATAAAACTTTTATGGCAAAATTAACTTTTTAACTAAACAAACTTCAAATTTTAACAATAAATTTCGTTAGATTTACTATTTTTATCAACCAGAATTAAACCTTTAAATGTAAAGACTCCAGTCGATGCATGAAATGATAAGGCAAAGTGAAAATAGGGCTTGCCTTGTTGGAGAACAAGATAAAAGATGTTGACAGATTAACAAAAACGTTGTTGGCAGAGAACTCTTTATTAATTAATACTGATAAGTCAATACAAAAACAATTTAGAGTAGGACTCTTTCTATAGGCATAGATGAGGAACAAATATCTAAAACTTACTCTGCTAAATGTACGGAACAGTCCTAAAAATACTTAACAACCTAACAATTTATTAGAAAAACTAAAACGTGTTGATTTGAATCATTCTTCAACACTGCCCCTTGATTCAAAATCGCACACTCCAAGACATGCCCGCAAGAAGGAAACTTTTTCTTTGGACAGTGCTTTGGTTAGAAGATCAGCCAGCTGCTCCTCTGTTCCAGAATGCTCCAACTTGATTGTGTCATTTGCAACCACCTCACGAATAAAGCGGAAACGAATGTCAATATATTTTATTCTTCCATGGAAACCTGGATTCTTTGCCATGACAATTGTTGACTTGTTATCACAAAAAATAGTAGTTGCTCCTTCTTGAACTTGATGAAGATCTCCAAGAATTCTTCTAAGCCAAACTGCTGAAGTTGCTGCAACATATTCAGCCTCTGAAGAAGATAGTGCAGCTGTGGCTTGCTTCTTTGAACTCCATGTGATGGCACCTGATCCAAGAGTAAAAACACTTGCAGAGACACTTCTTCTATCATCCAATGAACTTGCCCAATCACTGTCACTAAATCCATATAATCTGAAATTAGGAACTTGATAGTACCATATCCCATAATTTGTAGTTCCAACAATGTAACGTAGGACTCTTTTAGCTGCTCCAAAATGATGCTTTGTGGGATTTTGCATAAATCTGGAAATCACACCAACCGGGAATGCAATATGTGGCCTAGTACGAGTCAAATAAATTAGACCACCTACTAAGCTTCGAAATTTTTTTGCATCCGCCCCTCTCTGATACCGCAATTGTTGGAGAACAAGATAAAATTGCATGGTGTTTCGCCATTCCCTAATAATTATTTTTAGCCACTAAATCAATATTTTTTTTTTGACGTAGGAACTCGCAGCCTCTACTCGTGAGTACACACTTGGTAAACTTCGTTCCATGTGCAATAGCCCACAAACCACACATGAAAGATAAACCGCAATAGGCAAGTCCAGTGCAACGAGCTCGACCGAGGAAAATCCTTAAATTTTAATTGAATGTGAAAGTGGATGACACATTAATTAATAAATTTAACGTTTTCGTAATTTTCAAAGATTGCTAATTTCACTATTGAAAATTTTCTATTCGAACAAATTTGGGTTAGAAAATTCACAAAAAATTGAATTTCAACCATAGTAAGAAATTCCATGTTTCATCATCTAACACAAAGTTATCATCTCCAATTGGAATTCTGTCAAAAATGTTGACGGATTTTTTGCCCACGTTTCGTATTCAAGCTTGAAAAATTAAAACACAGCAAGAAAACAATTTGTTAGATATTCAATTACACATTCTCCGTAGAATTTAATTTTATATTTTCATAATTTTTCTTACTTTTTAATCATACATTCTTCGAAAAATCACTTCTCAAAAAATAAACTTCATACAAAGGCTAATCGTACCTAATGAATTATAAGTTTCACTGCTTAACTTCTTTAATTATCTTAGTCAATAAATGATATTATTTAAATTTAAATTTTTAAAAATGCTTATTGAAAAAGGTCATATGAAGAGCTAAAAAAATGGTTAAAGGGTATAAAATATTTTGATCTCGAAAATTATTAATCTGTATTTTGAATATCATTTTTATTAATTTCTTTTTTTAAAATGCTATTACTAAATTGATGAATAATCAAGTTTAAGAACTAAAGTCACGTAGCCCCTATTTGGTACACATTAAAATTTGTATTATCATTCTTCTACTTATTTTCAACCACACATTTTTCAATAAAATAATATTTTTACATCACATTAATAACAATTCCTTATTTTTCAACCACACGTTTTGTATCAATCCACTATTCCAAAATACATTCTTTCAAAATAATGTGGCTCAAACACACCCCTATATTTTTGAGATGGTCCACCAACTCACCAACGAAAATAATAGAAATTCTCTAGTGGATGCATCGCCTGAAGGATTATTGGAGACGGTCATTTCCTACGAATAAATGTATGAAGGGACAGTGGTCTGCCCCTTAAGAGCGGAGGAATAGATCTAGACATCGAGGCAAAGTTTATTCTTATGTTGGGACCTTTTGTGCAAATTAGCTATTTCTATTTCCCGGTTGCTTTTTGATACACATAGTAAAATCTTGATAAATGAATATACGATAAATAATAAATTTTCTGGTCCATAGGGCATCTATATCTATACTAAACTAAAAATCTAGGTAAATGCAAAATATTAACTTTTTAAAAATCCTTTAGGACTCAATTATAATCGATTAAATAAATAAATTTTATGATAAATATTGAGGAACTTTTTACTTGACAAATTCTATTTTTTGAATTTATTTATTTATTTATTTTGATAGACTGAAACATATAATTCTCCTAAATAAGAACCAATAACGTAATCTTAATTGAAGTAAAAATTCTACCAATTAAATAATAATAATAATAACAACAACGACACGAAGAATACTACTGCAATTGTCTTCAACTAATTATGAATATTTAATTAATAATAAGTTATTATTATAATTAAAATTATGTAATAATAACACGAGGAATACTACTACAATTGTCTTCAACTAATTATGAATATTTAATTAATAATAAGTTATTATTATAACTAAAATTATGTAAAGTAAAATTATCTCGGCGTTACAAAATACCGTATATGTAAAATTGCAACATACTGACGTGGTCGGGGAATTGCCCAATAGTCAAAAAATTGACCCGCACCGACATCATCCGATACGACGCCGTTTAAATTTGCAGATAAAAACTAATCTCCTTTTCGACAACTCTGTATCTGTAAATATACAAAAACGACGTCCCGGCTCGAGTTTTATTGATCTGCCGCCATGTCTATGCACGCTGGCTTAGGTTTCTCCAAGATCCTGATCCTAGTAGGAGCAGGTAAATTTATATTTTGTGTTTTGTGTCTGTATGTGTAGTTTTTACATGTTTGTTTTTGTAATTTTTGAATTTTGAGTTTTATCTGACTAAATACATCTTTCTTTATATGAATTAGGGTATACTGGAACGGTACTGCTAAAGAATGGTAAACTGTCAGACGTATTGGGTGAACTACAGGTGCTTATATTTCGTTTCCTTTTATTTACTGTCCAATATATATATATATATTTCTAGATTTTCTGAATTTAGCTGTAATTGTAGCTATTTATACTTAAATTATTGGCACCCGGATGCTTACTTTTGGTTGTTGATTGGAATTGGCTTTGTATATATAGGAATTTTGTATTTTTTGTATTGGCAATTGAAAACCTACATTTGTATCCATGATAAAGCCTGAAAGCTTGGTTCTTAGAAGAGCAAGAGAAAAACAATTAAGAAGATACTGTAAAAGAGTCTACTAAAGATTTTGGAGCATGGTGTAGTGCATGAGCATTTTATTTCTCTTTAATTGACGTAAACTTGTTAATGTGGCATTGATATTTTAACAGTGTAATACTCTTTTGGATATGAATTGAGAAATTTCTTCTTAGACAAGGGGTTATTAAATTTATAATCTAATTTTTGTATAAATTGTAATTGGCAGCATTTGACAAAAGGAATGGAAACATCAGGGGAATCAGACGGGGGCGACTCTGAGCATTCTGATGCCATCGCTGCACAGGTTTGTTAACACTCTCGTTTAAACAACTTTGTACCGACCAGTCGACCACAGACTTTCCCTAAAAGCTTTTTAGATTAGATGCTACTCCGTGCATCATTACTGCCCACTGGGGGTTGAGCCCCAACATGGATTTATTTTGTGTCCCCAAATATTCGACTTAAGTTCCTCTTAGAGGAAGGTCTTGGCTTCAAATTGCTAGGGACCGAAATAAATCCATGCCCTACCACAAGTGTATAGTACATAGGTGTAGTTATGCACGGAATAGCCCCTGAGCGGAAGGGCTTTTAGGGGAAAGTCCGCGGTTGTTACAAGCTTAGTTTTGCAAGGTGATGTTTGGTTTTCTGTTTCATCAACGTATTTTGTTGTTCAATTCTTATTGATTGTAATTTGCCTAGCCTTGTAATGCTTTGGTTTCAGATGACACTGCTAACTAGAAGAAGTGATATGGAGCTTGTTAAATATCATTTTTTTTATTCATTAGAATCATAATTAACAAAAGTGAGGTAAACCTTGATGGAAGAAAGCCATTGGGATACAAAAATTAATTAGATAATGAACCAAGAAAAGGAATGCATGCTACTATTTGATCATTACGATAGAGCTGAAAATATGAAATTCTCCCACTTTCGTTGCTTATATTCTTTTGCTTTGGACAATTTCTTGGATTTACATAGATCAAGTTAAAGTCTTAGTTACAAAAGCTTTCCATGATTACGATAGATATTTCAACACTATTAAAATAATCTTGATTATTAGATAATTTCATGAGATATCAGCTCATGCATACTTGTAAAGGCTTGGATGATCATTAACCCCCAAAGTTAAACCAAGGCAAGAAAATATGGAAAATATAAAACAATCGTATTGAAATCCTTTGAAAAATATATCATTTAGATAATGTGAGAACATTCCATTTGTCGTTTGTGCACAACCAGAAAGAACGAAAAAAGTTGTACTTGGGCATTTTGATTCATCTGTAGTTTAAATTGAGTTTAAATTTCCTTCTTGAAATTTGCAATAGTACCTTCTTCTTGAACAGTCAAATCTGGTTAATGTACAGATGTGGGCCAGCAATGAGTTGAATAAACGGAGGATGTTTGTTTTGTGTTTTTTTTTTTTTTGGTGAGAGCTATTAAAGGATGATTGATGATCTTCATTTATAGTACATATTTGTTTGCTTGGTACGTCTATTTATGTACCTGACCTGAGAAATATGTAAGATTGACTTTCATCTGACAAAATGACTTAAGCTTATTGGTCTTGTGACATGGAGTTTTTCTGATGGAAAATCTAATGGTTCGTTTGAGCCCCTTTTTTTGGGAGAATATGTTTTGTAATAGTGATTTTTTTGGAGAATTTCTAGTTAGAAAGTAAGGGGAAATTTTGAGTTTACGTGTAAAATTATTTTATTGGGAAAATGTGTGGTCAAAAGTGAGTTTTAAAGAATGGGACTCAAACATTGGCTAAATCTCGCTGATACGTATGAACTGCTTTTGCCTTTAGATAATGAATTGCAACTTGACTTATCTGTTCCATTTTGAATTTATAAGAACCTGCAGTGTTTACTTGACTTCATGGATTATTCTTTTCCAGGTTCGTAGGTTAGCAATGGAAGTGCGCCAATTGGCTTCGTCCAAACAGATTACAATTCTAAATGGGAACTCTGGCTCAAGTTAGTATCTTCACTCATATCATATTGTTGAGGGTTTAAAGCTACTAACTTACACATCCTATTTCTCTCATTCACAGGTAACTTAACGCCTCTTCTAATGCCAGCTGCTGCTTTGGGGGCCTTGGGTTATGGATACATGTGGTGGAAGGTAGGACAACATATTTTTTATATTCTATGAATGCCCGCAATCATTATTATACTGCTGTTATGCACTATTTGCGTATCTGATTACTTTTTCTTCTCTTTCTTTCTCCTCCATCTTCAAATATTAGGGACTTTCTTTCTCAGACCTTATGTATGTAACGAAACAAAACATGGCAAATGCTGTTTCAAACTTGACAAAACATTTGGAGCATGTGTCAGAGGCCCTTGCTGTAAGTATCTATTAACTATGCAACCCTTCTGCTAGATTAAATTATGCAAATTTTGATTCCACTTCTGTACGTGGATTGCTAATGATGAAATTCCTGCAAGTTTTTCCTTTTTTTCGATTTTACTATTTCTCAAGAAATAAGAGAACTTCCTCCTTCCTTCTAAATCTGTTATGTAGTTTTCTATTGTTGGATTTTGCTGGCTTCCCTTTGTTCTACAAGGTTATGATCGGTACAATCTTTGTTTGTTATTGGATAAGCAGTAAATCTACAGGAAATTTTAAAGTTTATCATACTATGGTGCTTCTACTTTCAAATGTACATGGGATTTCTATTTAGCTTGATTTTCCATGTGGTGGTCTTTTTGGTCAGGCAACAAAACGGCACTTGACACAGAGAATTGAGAACTTGGATGGGAAACTGGATGAGCAAGTAGAGATTTCGAAATTAATTAGGAGCGAGGTAATTTAAGATGGAATAATTATTAGTTTTCTCTTAAATTGATTTTCTATTATGCACAGTAGAATATACCATACTGTTGGTGTGCTGTATAGGTTGGCCTTAAAGTTAGCTTCTTTAGCTAGATGAATATGAGGAATCAGATTGTGATATCTTCTTGTGGAGACTGTAACAAAATCTGATATGCGTTGAACATCGCTCAGAATAATTATAACTTACAATTTGAATATGTGAATCAGGTTAATGATGTACGTGGTGATCTCTCTCAAATTGGCTTCGATTTGGATGAATTGCAGAGGATGGTATCTGGTTTGGTGAGTTTTACTTTTTATGCGATTTTGTTTGTTTCTTTTAAGGATTACATTTGTGTATGGTGTAAGTGTAATTATCCAAGAGCTGCCATGTTGTGGAGGTGTAAGTTTGCATTGAATGTTCATCCTGTCGATTCAAAGCAACTGTGAAAGTGATTGCATGAAAGGAAATTCGATTGAGGGTGCACATTTATATTTTACTGTTTTAAGTGGGAAATCTCTCTCTCTCTCTCTCTGGTTGGGTATGGAAGGCTATGTTCTTGAGTACAATACTTTGTTCTTTGTTCGAAAAGGAACCTGATTTTGTCCTCGCTGACATAGGTAAATAGATCATGAAGAAAATGAGACTTTATTTCCTAAGCTTTAAATAATTCTCCAGCACACATGGCATATTGAGCAACATATTTTGTTTCAGTACCCAAGAAAATTGGACTTCATAACTCTCAAGTCTTTCGTGTCTCTTTTGTTTGAAAAGCTCACATGTTGCAGTTTTATGTGAAAGTTTTGTAAATGAAGAGAAGTAGTTACACTGTGTCTTTTCTGCTTTGGCTGTTGACAAGTCATTTTTTTGTGCTGTGGTTTTATTGCTTCCTCATTTTTGAGTGTAAACTCTACTTATTGAATATTCGAAATTGCAGGATGGCAAGCTACTCTCACTGGAAGGCAAACAGGTAAAACATATTCCATTGTCTTGAATGAACTAATTTTGCACTTCACATAAACTATAATTTTCTTCCATTCTTCCAATTTTTGGTGCTAAGGAGGAGAATTGCTTTTTTTTTTTTTTTTTTTTTTTTTTTTTCTTTT